>WNNJ02001912.1:0-117974 GCA_012934845.2 Pomphorhynchus laevis
ATGTCGCCTCGATGATGATGTATCTGCTTTCAGGTCTATCCTAGAAACCATTCTTCCTGATAATAATCCATCCCTCTTCAATAATATCGCTCCTGTATATTTGATCCGTTTAAACAAATCCACTAAATCAAATCATCTCAGTCCTCCACTCTAAAAATCGTTTTCTGACATAGTTCACATGCACCCTTGGTACTTTCCCAACGTTTTAAACTTCTTACCACTTCGTCTACTTGTCCTATCTTTCCTGACCGCTCCCCTTCTGATATTGCCCAGCTCAATTTAGCTCGCATTGAGAAACATCGACGTGAAACAAACGGCGAGTCATCCTTATCTATACGTCAAATCAATGGAAATTTTCACGTTGTACACACAAGGCCAAAAATTCGATGGCGTCCCATCTCTCCCCCTTGTCTTCTTCGCTAGTCGATCTCGCTCCTAAGCATACTTTTCGTCTTAGTCTATTCAAAACTCGATCCATTCTTCATAAAGCTGATATGCTTCTCGATATATTCGATCAATTATCTATCGATATTCTCTGCATTACCGAATCCTGGCAATCTGACTCCGATAATCTTGCTATTCGTCGTCTATGTCGCTCTGGTTGTTCTCTAATTGAATCAGCTCGTCCAATTGTCTCTTCCACATCTACTGCTTCTAACCATGGCAGTATTGTTGCCATTGCTGGTCACCCAATGTCTTTACGTAAAATTAACGTTAACATCCGTTACACCTCGTTCGAATTACTCATATGCAGATTATCAACTCCTTTCCCTCTGGAACTTGTGATTGTATACCGTCCAGGTTCAGTTGCCCCCTCACGTATCTTCTTTAACGACCTTGCAGATCTTATGTCTCACTGTTCATTGTCTTATACTCCTTCTTTTGTTCTCGGTGACTTTAACATTCGTCTTGATCGCCCGGCTGACTCTGACTCTATCACTTTAACTAATCTTTTTTCTGATTTTAACTATAAATTACTTTCAACAAGCCCAACTCATATTCTCGGCGGTGCTCTCGACATCATTGCTGTCCCTATTTGCTTCAATGACTATACTTCCTTGTCAATTACTAAACCGGTTTGTCCGATCATTTCCTTGTCACTCTTACTCTTACTCGTCCCCATCCTCCTTCTCCGCCTCCACCAATATCCACACCAAGTCGACCCTGGAAACTTCTCGATATCCCTATTCTCTGCACAGCCTTACTCAATTCTTCACTCTTTTCATTTCCTCTTAACTATCTCTCTCCCGATTATCTCTGCATTCTGTTTGATTCTGAACTTATGTCTATCATCAATAAACTACTGCCTAGTCGACTCCGACGCTCTCAGCGCTTGCGCCATGCTCCCTGGTTCGATTCTGACTGTAGTCTTTCTAAGCGTCGACTCCGTCACTCTTTTCGTGTGTATAATCGCTTTCTTAAACGTTCTCCCAACTCACTCCCTCCAAATCTCCGTGATTCCTACTTTTCTCTACGCCGTTCACATCTTATTCTTATACGTACTAAACGTACTAAACGTACTATCTTTTGGCGAAATCAACTCGAGTCATCTTCCAACTCTAAATCTTATTGGAAAATCTTAAACTCAATTCTTTCACGATCATCTACTTCTTGTAATACAAATCCTGATGAATTTTCTTCTTATCGGCAAACTAAGCTATCGATCTTGAAAATCCAAAGGCTGGAAGTGGAGTGATAATACTAAATAAAATCAGTAATTTGAATCAATAAATTCAAATCGACTATACACATCGACTATACAACTACTACTTACAAGCTACTACTTACAATACACAACTACTTACAAGCAAGCCCAACGAACACACAAGCTTAAACACATAATTATTCGATTACAACGAGCGAAACGAGTTGACACAACAATCGATGGCAAGAACAAAGAAGACAGAAACGAAAAAATGCTTAGCAAGTCAGCAGATTAACGGTACTCGCAATCAGACTGTACCAAAATTAGCAAGCCCCTCCTCTGGGTATCAGCAACACGAGGTCTCTTGCAGCAGATCTGGATGCGACATATGGACAGCTGTCAACGTTCCATCCTGTCTGACGAAATCGCTACTCTCTAGGGATTTTGTTTGTGGGTTCTGTGCCTCCGAATTGCTCTCCTTGTTGTTCAAGGGCCATTGTGACGAGCAAGTATCAATAAATGCTTTAAAGAGGAACGCAGATTCAAACAGTCACAATGATGGGGAAGATCTTAGTATTAACGAACCAGAACGGAGTTCAGAAGCGTTCAGAAAGTCAAGCAGCTTGTCGTCAGGGATTGATGATGTTTCGGCCACTCCAAAATTATCTGAGATAGGAACCAATAATGCTATTCATGTACTCAATCATTCTCTCACGCAGCAGTCGAAGTTAGAACTGAGCGATCGATCAATCATACCCTTCAATAACAATTCAACTCAATGCTTCGTTAGGGATGCATTGCATGAGACTAATGTGATGGATTACTCCTTCAAACAACTTCCTGTCTTGGATTCTATTGTTCATCCCCATATATTGGACTCGAGCAGCGTCGGTCTTGATGTAGATAACAAATGTTCCGCCCTCAAGCATGCAAATGTTGATTTGTCAACTCCTGTTAACACTTCCTCGGGCAGTGATTGTTCTCAAAACTGTCCTCTAGGTAGCGATTGTACTGAGCGTCCTTGTGCTTACCCGCAGCAACTGCATCACCGCTGCAGTTTATGTGTTGCTCCTCTAGTAGCCCCGTTTATTGAGAGCGTTAAGGATCTTGCAAAGGCTAGTCAGATTATAGTTAGGCCTATAGATAATCTACGACAAATAGTTAGCCTTCCAAATAATAAACAACATGCAGTGATTCCTCCAAATCATCGTCGGCCATCGATTACCCCTGAGACTAATTCTTCATTAGTTCCGTCTGCTAGCCCTAAACAATTTAGCTCTAGACAATTTAACTCCAGAAGAGAGTTAAACGTTATCGTGAGCGGTGTTGAAGAATCTCTCAGTAACAATCCCCAAAGTAGACTGGATGACGATATTATGCATCTTCGCGCAGTGTTTTCTAAGATTTTTCTCCAGTGCGATGTGGATGTTGCGAAGTGTCTTAAAGTTCGAAGAGTTTTTCGTCTAGGCAAGAAACTTTCAGATAGACCTAGACTTCTAAAAGTTGTTCTAGACTCAAAAGATCATGTTGACTTCCTACTCAAGCATGCATTTAGATTATCGCGCTCTGATTTTCATATACTCCGTGATTTATCTCCTGCAGATCGTTTGAGAAGACACGAGGCTTTCAACGAGCTGCATCGACGGCTGGAAAGTGGTGAGGGTAACTTATGTGTACGGAATTTTCGGGTGGTCAAGTGGCGTCCGACTGTCCGGTGGCATCCCTTACTCCTGTAGAGTCAGACCTCTTTAGTAGTGATGGTTCGTGTGTAGGAAAACTAGTAGACTTCGATAGTGTCACCGAGCGTGTCAAATTTTCCCATTATACGAACATTTTTGTCGGTTATTCAAATGTTCGTAGTCTCCTGGCTCAGTTCTCGGAAATTAAATTCATAGTTGCTTCGAAACGTTTTGATGTATTTTGTATAACCGAAACATGGCTACATTCTGACATTTCGGATGACTGTGTTGCCATCCCTAACTATTTTGTAATACGTTCGGATCGCTCATGTGGTAAACGTGGAGGTGGGGTAGCCGCCTATGTGCGAAATAGTCTCCTGGTATCGAATATCTCGGCTTTTCGCGACGATATTGGTTATTCCTTTGAAGGTCTTGCTTTTACACTGGGAAATGGTCAACGATCCCGATTCTGCGTCCTTTACCGTTCTCCGTCCTATGAATTAAGATTAGACTCTCTTAAATCACATTTGCTGAGTTTATCTTCGTATCCTCTGATTTTGCTCCTGGGAGACTTCAATATCCCCCAAATAGACTGGAAAAATAGTCATTCACGACCAATTCACGGAATTGGGAAAGTACTGAGTGACTTTCTGTTACTCGAGATGCTACTAGTTCAACATATTAAAGAACCTACTTGTGTGACAGGGACGCCTTCTATACTCGATTTGGTCTTTACTAAGTGTTTGGGTGACGTTTCAGGTGTTCGTTATGACGCACCAATTGGCAATAGCGATCACTGTGTACTCTCTATGCGGCTGTCGCTGTTCAACAGAGCCTCACAAAACTCTAATTTTAAAAAACGTTGTTGGGTAGGTGTTGATGCTAATCAACTAGCTGCAAGCTTCCCAAAAAATATCTGTGATAGTCTTCGTATCCACTTCGGTTTGGAGGTTCCTGTAGTCTTTGATCTGCTCCATGATGAATTGATGCGAATTTCTGATATCTTTGCTCCGCTACGTGCCTGCAAGTTCAAGCATGGACATCCTCCTTGGTTCGACAGAGAGCTTCTTGATGCTATAAGATCCCGCAACAAATTGTGGCGCGAATTTAGGCGTTCTTCTGCTTCAAAACGTGCCTACATCGACTCTCGGAACTTATGCAATCGGCTAAAATTTCAGAAACGCTATTCGTACGAAGATAGTATCGCCAGGGATGCATCTTTGAATCCTAGGAGGTTTTGGTCTTATGTAAGAAACAACAGAACACTTGTCGCCACAATTAGCTCAATCCAAACGCCAACTGAAACTTTGACCGATCCGTCTCTAATCGCCCAACATTTAGCTGATGGCTTCTTGGTACAGGCTTTGACCTCTAACAAACTGCATGACTTTAGTTGGAAGTATGTTCCGGTTGCTCATCGGTGTTGTGTTCGTCCACTCAGAGTGGATGAGGTGTTGAACGAGGTTATGAAGCTCGATTCGTTTACATCTCCGGAACCAGACAATATCGCCCCCTTCCTCGTCAAATCCCTAGCGAACGAACTGAGCAATGATTTAACTATGTTTTTCAGATACAGCTTAGACACATCTTGGATTCCTGACAGTTGAAAGTGTGCAATTGTGGTGCCTATTCCCAAAAAGCATCCTGCTAGCTTTTGCGCGGACTTTCGGCCCATTAGCTTAACTAGCGTATTCTGCAAACTTTTAGAAAGAATCATTGCTAGTAGAATCAGGGATCATTTGGATCGTAATCACATATTGGTTGAATCCCAACATGGTTTCAGGATCGGACGTTCATGCCTTACTAACCTACTAACTGCGCGTGAAAAATGGGCTGATGCTCTGGGGACTGGGTTTCAGGTTCATACAGTATTCCTTGATTTTTCGAAAGCTTTTGATAGGGTACCACACGACGGCATAGTGTCTTTACTGTATCACTATGGACTTCATTCATATATTTGTGAGTGGGTCAGGGAATTTCTATCGAATAGGTCTTTCCGAGTTTGTGTTGGGGGCGTGTTTTCTTATTCGGTAAATATTAATTCTGGCGTACCGCAGGGATCAGTCCTTGGCCCGCTGCTCTTTATAATATTCATTAATGATCTGCTACTCCGCTTATCATGCTCTCATCTAGCGTTTGCAGACGATCTAAAGATTTGGTCGATCATTAGAAGTCCTGCTGATCGAGTATCGTTACAAAATGATCTAAACTCCCTGATCAAGTGGTGCGATTCTACCGGACTACGGTTGAATGTTGATAAATGTGTCCTCATGCAACTAGGTCGCCCTATTGAAACTCTAAGGTACTTTATTGGATATATGGTCTTAAAGGAAGTGTCTCATCATAAGGATTTAGGGATTATTGTCCATAGATCCTTGAAAACAAAGTTGAACACCGACTTCTTTCTAGGTAAAGCTACTAGGGCGTTATATTGTATTAAAAATGCATTCCTCAGGTTAAGCTGTCACATGTTCAAGAGGTTATTCATCTCCATCGTCAGGCCACACTTGGAGTACTGCATTCAGGCTTGTTTCCCTGTCACTAAGCAAGAACTATTAGACCTGGAGTCTATTCTTAGGCGCGGATCGAGGCTCTGTATTGGCTTAAGTGGTATTGACTATTATGTACGTCTTAGTCGTATTGGGATGTTGTCGGTACGTGAGAGGTTCATATCCTTGGAAATGCTATGTATATGGCATATGTCGAATGATGTGGTAGGTTATCCCACCGATGTAATCACTAGGCGGGTAGATCAGTTGCAGGGACATAGCAGAGTCTTGTATAAATTTAGATTTGGCAGATTACCAAAAGTGTATAGACTCTCAAGAAGATGAATTAACATGTGGAATTCGTTGCCTGAGGAAGTCGTCGCAGCCCCCAGTTTGAGAACGTTTAAATCACGATGCTACAAATGGATACATGAACAATGCCGACATTCAACACTACCACTGGAATACCCTAATTAGCTACGTTGACTGACCATTTGCTTTTGTTTTATTTTTTTGGACTCTGCCTGAATAGCCTTTTGGCTTTGGTATGTATTGGAATAATAATAATAATAATTTACTTTCCCTACTACCCGTAGCCCCCTTGTACCCACTCTTCTCTTTAAATACTTCCCTCCCAGAACTATTCCACCTTCTTCCCGTTTCGTCTGATGAAGTTTCTTCGGTTCTGCTGTCATTACCTAATAAAACCTCTCCTTCTGACCCAATTCCCACTCACTTGCTTAAAAACATATGCTCCTCTATCGCACCCTTCCTAACCATATTGTTCAACTCGTCCATCCGTAGCCGTACATTTCCTTCCATCTGGAAATGCGCCACTGTTCGTCCTCTCATCAAAAAGCAATCTCTCGACTCCTCACTACCATCTTCGTACCGTCCAATCTCACTTCTCCCAACCCTCTCTAAACTCCTTGAGCGTCTCGTTCTCAAGCAAGTTAATACATATCTCTTTTCCTCTAACTTGTTTCCTCCCTTCCAAGCCGCTTTTCGCTCTAATCACTCTACTGAAATTGCCTGTCTTAAAGTTTATAATGACTTACTCATCTCGCGCGATCATAAATTATGTAGTGTCATAGTTTCTCTTGATCTATCGTCTGCTTTTGACATCGTCGATCACTCGATTCTTCTACATCGCCTTCGTCATGATTATGGCTTCTCTTTACCCACTGTATCATGGTTTTCTTCATATCTATCAAACCGTACATTTCGCGTCTATTCTAACTCTTCTCTCTCCCATCCTTCATCCATCCCGACCGGTGTTCCACAAGGCTCCGTATTAGGCCCTATGCTTTTCTCTCTTCTCGGTGACTTGTCTTCGATTTCTCATAAATTTAACTTCCATGTTATGCAATATGCTGATGACATTCTCATCTATGCTCACGCACCTGCTTATCGTATTCATGATCTTAGTGTTTCTGTTTCCAGCTGTCTTGTCTCAATTTCCAATCATCTTTCTTCCCTTCGCCTTTCTCTGAATCCTGATAAATCTAAAATTATGTGGATCCTACCTCGAAGCTTCGGCGTAGAACCTCCTTCCGTATCATTAAATTCTACAATTCTTCCTATCGTTGATAATCTCGTTTTCCTAGGCTTTCATTTCGACAACCGACTTTCACTTAAACCTTTCGTTAGTGATAAAGTACGCTCATCTACCTTGATACTCCGCAATCTCCGTCAAGTTCGTAGATTGATCGATTTCCCTTCTTGTATGACTCTCATATCTTCTCTTCTTTTCTCAAGACTTGATTACTGTCTTAGTCTATTTTCCAACTCACCTAAATCCACTCTTCTTCCTTTACAACGCATCATCAACGCTGCCGTCCGAGTTCTCCTCCGTCTTCGTCGTTTTGATCATACATCCCACTATCTTGTTTCTCTTGATTGGCCTACCATTTATTGTCGTGTTCAAATTCGTCTTCTTATCATTGCTTTTCGCCTTATAACTTCTCATACCCCTTCATTTCTCAACCTTCCTTTTCTCGACAATTCTCGTACTGTGTATTGTGCTCTGCGTTCCCGTAATTCCCTTCTTTTACATGTCCCAATCTACTCTACCTCTTTTGGCTTCCGCTCCTTCGTTGTGGCTGCTCCTCTCTTGTGGAATCAACTGCCTATTCATATCCGCCAATCAACATCTATGCCGTACTTCAAACGCCAAATCCAATTCCATTTCAACAATTAACTAATTGTCTGTGACTTTTGATGTCCTTTTTTTGTTTGTTAGTGGTCATGTAAGCGTGCATTTTGCACGCATTTGCCACTTTTAATAAATTATTGTATTATTATTAATAAGAAATAATTATATCGCAGTTCAATATTCTTGAATTCCAGATGTGATTCAATCAACATCAGTATTAGTCAGTGGAAAACTGGTTCAATTATTATAATCTTATTAAAGTTAGATATAACTTCGATCAGCTTAATGTTCAATTATAAATTCAATCAAATAATTTCAAATGGTACAAGATTTTAGATGAACATTAAATAAACTTTATAAACGTTAAATAATTATATTAAAGCATTGCCCACCATCAACATCTGTATACAACTTCGCCTTCTCGTAACTTACCGTCTCATCGCTGTAATTCCATCTTACTCTACGTTCCCAATTACTCTAGAAACTACGGTCTCCGATCCTTCCTCCTCACCGCCCCACTCCCTGGAATCAGCTCGCACCCGACGTCAGCCCCCTCCCTCCTTTATTGCATTCAAATGCCATCTCCGTACCCACATCCTCGACACATGATTTAGATTTTATTTTTTCTTTTGGTGATCATGTAAGCGTCCGCCGGCACGTATTTGTCACGTAAAATGAATCTTTTTTAAATAAAAAACATATAGTGGCAGCTTTCTGTCAAAACTTTCATTTCCACTCGCTTGCGGCGAAATTAGTCTTGAATTCAATAAAAACTTGAATTAATGAAGAGTGGTCCCGCTTCATCATCGGGTGCCCCTACGTCTTTCGACAACGCGATCTTGTGGCTTTGACGTGTGCTTACAGAGAAGTCAATAGAGAGTGCATGCTCGAGGTTTGAACCCCGTACATAGAGTTTGCAATGCACACGCCTCCACCATTCTGCCACGCGGGGCTTGAATTAATACATTGTAGAAATTAATACATTGAATTAATACATTGTAAAAACTTGAATTAATACATTGTAGAGTAGTAAAAACCACCGAGAATACAATCACAAAAACAATTTATGTTTAGGTGAAACATTCTTTAGATTAATTGTGTTAATATATCCAGATCACATACCTACAAGGTTGGAATAATTGTGAATGTCTATATATTAGGTACAAATAGTACTTCACTTAGCAAACCGTGTATGCTGTGGCACTCTTAAATGTTTAGTATCTACCGCAGTTTTACCCTCAATGCCCTGATTTTATATATAAATAAAATTTATATTAGCAAACGGCCTTATTTTAATAACGTCATGCTCAATACAACTACTGGTAACGTCATGTTAAATATTCGTTTAATTGTAAACAAATGAAAACTTGGACATCGCACCATAATGAGATTATGAGTAAAGGCTAAACACATAAATTTTAAGGTGAAATAAATTTATTTTAATTTAATCATCTGCAAAGTTACAATATAAATTAGTACTGCTTGGTAAAATTAGACATAGTTGCGTGCAAGTCTCTGATTAGATTGTTGTATCGATCACTCATTATAGACTTGCGAAATACAGTTTGAATCGTTTTTATTGGAGCTTTCGACCAAACGGTCCTTGTCAACAGATTAAAAAAATCAAACAGAATTATTTTTGTTACAAAATTAATTTTACAGATTTTTTTAATCTGTTGACAAGGACCGTTTGGTCGAAAGCTCCAATAAAAACGATTCAAACTGTATTTCGCAAGTCTATAATGAGTGATCGATACAACAATATAAATTAGTAAAACAAACAACAAATAAAATAACAATATTGGATCATTAAAAGACATGAAGGGTTCAAACGAATCCTTCATCCTTTTTTATCGACAACGCCTCCATTATTTCTAATTGTTTCTGACACTTACTACGCATTAACACCATCGTGTTATTAGTAAGATAATATTTACACGGTACTATATTTGTGTTATGTTTTTATATTAGGTGGAATTTGATTGCTCCTTTGTACACATGTTGTTGAATACGGTTCTCAATCGTCTGTGTTGTATAACCTATATATGTTACCCGTGATACATCCGCTCTCGCTGAAATTGAATTATTCGCGAACTACTAACTACTGTAGAGGTGATATAGAAGGCGAAATATCTGGGCGGAATACAGAACTTAAACCAGTGATATACGCCCGATACGTTGATGGTATCTTTATTACAACAAAAGACACAATACTGCTCTCGAAAAAATTTAAACGAATTCACTAAAAAGTGCACTACAATTCACTATTGAAAAAGAACAAAATGGCCACCTCGCTTTTCAGAATGTGGATATATTAAAAACATAAACAAGTTGGAGAGATAATAAATACGCTCGATATGAGCGCTCACGTAAATAAAGTTTCGGCCAATTGCCGTCGTACTATTGGCATCATTAGACGATCTTTTGGATCACTAGAGGCATGTAGCTTCAGAATAATATACAAGGCCCTCATCGAATCTCGAATGCTATACGCATCTCCCGCAGCGTATCCACATCTGTGCAAGAACATTGTGGCTTACGAATCAATTCTCCGGTCGGCTACCCGTCTTGTTCCCACTGTCAAAGACCTGCCGTTTGACCAGAAGTTAGAAATCCTAGGTGTTTCAACGGTTTGTGAAAGTTTGGTAAAAGCTGATCTTATGCTGGTATGGAGGGCAATTTTATCGCCCACTCATCCCCTCAACTTCATGTTTTGCCTACGCAACTCCGAGAAATTACGTGGACATCGACTAACGCTCAAACATCGTAGAAAAGTCCATCGACACTATCAGGATATCAGAGATCGAGTAATAAACAGTTGGAACAGACTCCCGTCATCTGCAATTGAATGCCGGAACATCCGAGAATTTCGGCGTGCGCTGAACAGTGTATCGCTCTCATAGGAAGTCGAACCTGATTTGGATTTTTTTGTTTTACTGACATTGTACTTTTTTTACATTGAGATCCAGCCAAACGAGCCACCGCTCATCGGCTGTTGTATACTAATAATAACATGCATTCCAGATTTTTCCAGTCCGTTCCAGATTTTTCCTGACAGTTCCAGATTATTCTGTCACTTCAAGATTTTTCTCTCAGTTCCGATCACTACGCTTGCGAATTGAGCTTAATCTCGATAAAAAGATCAAGCCTAGAAGAGCTCGATTTCAAATACCCGTTGCTGATCACGCATCTTCCACATCGGAATGCAATGATCGTTATACAAGTTTGGAAGTTGGATGCGATTGTAAAGGTTGTGACGTATAAACCCTTGTTCGAGTTAAAATATCTGACCGTTCAGTGTATCAAAGTAAACCGTTTACATGTGGTTTTTGTGCATCAGTAAGACTTTTACAGCTATCCTGCTCATCCACTTCTGTCTCACATACGACTATTCAAACCGATACCGTTTTTTAACTTTTATCTCGAATCAACACATGACTTCGCATCGTATAATCCCATTCTTGAACCTTATTTCACAAACACTCCTTGTTCAACTACGGATAAAACTTCCATTCATCTTCATCATCCTAACAATGCAAAAGGTAACTATGTTCAACTCGTCCTAACTCACAAGAGTTAAGCACAGTCCATGCTTAGCCGCCCTCACGTATGCGCTTAAACGACCTTGCCGATCTTCTTTCTCACTGTTCATTGCCTTATACTCTTTCTTTTGTTCTCGGTAACTGTAGCATTCGTCTTGATTATCCAGCTGACTCTGACTCTATCACTCTAACTAATCTTTTTTCTGATTTTAACTATAAATTACTTTCAACAAGCCGCACTCATATTCTTGGCGGTGCTCTGGACATCATTGCTGCTCCCAACTGCTTCAATGAATATACCTCCTTGTTAATTAATGATCCTGTTTGTCCGATCATAGTCTTGTCACTTTTACTCGTCCACATCCCCATCCAGTTTTGAATATAAAACTCTCCCCTACAACGCATCGTCAATTCAATTGTCCGGCTTATCCGTCTTCATCATTTTGAATATACATCTCACCATATTGTTTCTATCTATTTGCCTACCATTTATTGTCGTGTTCAAATTCATCTTATTGCTTTCCGCCTCTTATCTTTGCATACCCCTCCCTTTCTCAACCTTTTTTTTCTTGATAATTATCGTCCTACTTACTGTTCCTTGCATTCCCGTAATTCTCATCTTTTATATGTCGCAAACTGCTCTACCTGCTTTGGCTTCCGCTCCTTATTTGTGGCTGCTCATCTCTCATGAAAAAAATATCAACACTATTTAAATAAAAATTTATTGATTTTAAATTGCAAATTAGTTTACCCTTTAGTGGGGCCAGGCTTTCAGCACAATATCTCAGGGTGTTCCGTTAGTGAGCTGCTGGGTCGTCAATCGTCTCAGCGTGCAGATCGCACACACATAGTTGGGGATTTTGCAAGACTGATTAAGATTTTGCATCTCAAATTCCGTATACAATCTTGATAAATATTATGAGATATGGATGCCTTCTTTATTCCAATTTGTTTTAGCACATAGTTAGTTTGAACACATTCCGATATTAGCTGCAAATTTAATGGATTGAAGCTAGCTCTTTCAAAACGTTCGATTCGTTCACCATATTTCGCGTACGTTCTTCGTGCGTGGTAGAAGAAATGTGAGTTTGTAATACCAACAAAATACGAATGAGTAATGTTGTTAAAAATACATGCATCCATTAATGATCGCTCCGTTCTTTTTCCGTATAATCCTTACCACATAATGTTTAGTCGTGCTTTTTGTTCCTTATTCGCCGTTGATTTTTCAAATACTACATTCAGCGATATTTTGATAAGCACTCGGGGATATTTTGATAAGCTCTCGTGCGGCTGTGAGAGCTAAGCTAAAAAATTGTCTTGGTGATTATAAATTCTTACATTCCAGATTTTTCCGGTCAGTTTATCTCGCTACGCTCGTGATAAGCTCAGATAGATCGTCTCGCTGCGCTAGCCGATCAGTTGCAGCAGCAAATCTAACAGCTTCAACACACAAGAACGTTAATGGGAGGACGTAAGAAAACAGCTACCACCGACACCAACTATGCTCAACTGCAAGTACAGTGCTCGACACACGACTGTAGCGTCTGGACAACAATCGCCTGCGACAACAATAAGTCTAAAGAAGACTTCCTATGCAGATTTTTTGCAAACAAATTAATGCGTTAAATCTCGCAAAATCACATATCAACATCCAACACGTCCACTCAAACTACTCGCGTCGTTTCCAATGTATGTTCCCAACCCACCGACCCTGCACCGTATACACTTCCCATCTGTGATAGATAGAATCAATAAACCGATATAAGGTTTTAATAAGCAATCTAAAACATCATTACAAAATAACTGGCAAGTCAATATAATACTATAACATTTACTCCATCCGATAATCTTGAAATTTTTCTAGCATTTTTCTGCTTCGGTCTGGCCTGATACTTATCTGTTCGTTAAATTTTTGAAAAGTCTTATTCGCACCATCGTGATCATTCTGATTGATCCAATTTCCGGTATCTAAATCACTATACGTAGAGAATTGTGCGTTATCAAGAATCGAATCGTTTATTTTAGACTCAAACGACACTTCCGAATAAACGGTAGTATTATTTAGTGGGTCGTTATATAGTGCATTAGGGACATCGAAACTACTGTAACAGCATTTTCCTTTTGAGCAATTATTTAAATCGTAGGAAGCCAATTTGCTCGTCGAAATAGTAATTTATTTTCCTTCTTTCGTTTAAAACATCATGCAATTGTTCCAATTTGTTTATAGACACAGCAGAAAAGCGCGACATGGCATCAGCAGCAACGTTCTTATTCCCAGGACGATAAATTATGTCAAAGCTGAAGGGAGCTAGCTCTAACCGTCATCGTGAAATTTTTTCGTTTTTAATTTTATTTGCTCATTTACAATCAAACATAAACATCATTAAACGTTGATCGGTGATTAACTTGAAGGGAGCAGGTAGAAAGTAATGACGCCAACGCCGCAGGGTTTCGACTATCGCCAAAGCTTCTTTCTTAATTGATGGTAACGTTTGTTGTGACATCGTTAAGGTTTTCGAAAAAAATGCTACTGGTTTTTCTTCCTGACTAAGCACTGATCAAATAGCTCTATCATATGCATCTGTTTCTACTATAAGATTTTTTTGAGGATCGTAAGTATTCAGAGAAGCTACACAAAGCTCGTTCTTTGATACATTCGTGAACAATCAAAGAAACCGGGAAGTGACGACAATCAATAAGCGGACGAATACGCAGGGAGTATCGGGGAATCCATTTGCTATAATAGGATAAAAATCCCAGCAAACGTTTGAGCTCTGACGTGTTCGATGGATCCGGAAAATTCAGTAATGCGTGCATATGATCTGGGTCGGGTTTAATTTCGCTGTTAGATATCACATGTCCTAAGAACTTGATGTGATGCTGCCTGTACTTCCATTTGTGTTTTGATATTTGAATATTAAGTTTCTCAACAACTGTGACGTTCTTCTACCCGATCAAATGATCGTTCTTTTACCCGATCATTTTGGATCTCGCCATTGTATACGTCTTGGTTCATCAGCTCCTACCTCCTTATTTTTTCCCTAACTCGCTGACCTCATTTCTCATTGTTATTTGTCCTTCACTCGTTCTACGCCACTTCAACATCCGCCTTGATCGCCCTTCTTACACCGATTACATCCGATTCATCAACATTCTATCCAACTACGATTACAAACTCATCTCCACTGATCCACACATAACCTTGGCGGAGCACTCGACATCATCGCTGTCACCGATCATTTTGTTGCCTACACCTCACTGTCTATCTCTGATCCTGGTCTATCCGATCACTTTATCGTCATCCTTGATCTCACTTTCAACCACTCCCCGCTTCACACACCTACCATCCTACGTCGCCCTTGGAGAAAACTTGACACCCCCTTCTCCGCTTCGCCTTACTTAAATCGTCTCTATCTTATCACAATAACATTATCCTCTCCTCACGATCTCGCCTTTCTTTTCGACTCTGAACTCACATCCACTCTCGATCTTCTTTTGCTGTTCAAGCCTCACCCTCACCGTCGCTTGCACCGTGCCCCATGGTTTAACATCCAATGCCTACTCACAAAGCGTCGAGTATATCACCGCTCTCTCAGACGTGATTTCCGCTCCCTCACTTCGTCTCACCGTGATTCCTATCTTGCTCTTCGCCGGTCTCATCTCCACCTACTACGTATCAAATGCAACTCCTTCTGGCAGCACAAAATCAACACTTCATTAAACTCTAACGCTCTCTGACATACTTTTAACTCAATCCTTTCTCGCTACTCCTCTTCGTCTTGCAAAATCAATGCCCATGATTATTCGTCATTTCTTCATACCAAAGTATCCACGTTGCTCTCTCACAACTCCGTATCTATTCCATCTCACTGCTACTCGCCTCGCATCATCCTCCCGGAACACTATCATATTCTCACTGTATCACCTGCCGAAGTTTCATCTGTCCTCATGTCCTTGCCCAACAAAACATCACCTGCCGATTCCCTGACTACACCATACTTAAATCCATATGCTCATCGATATCCACTTTCCTCACCACCTTGTAAAGCTCGTCCATCCGCAGTCGTATCTTTCCATCACACTAGAAATCCGCTAACGTTCGTCCCCTCCTTAAGAAACAATGGCTTGACCCTTCACTTCCTTCTAGCTATCATCCAATTTCACTCCTCCCTACTCTTTCCAAGCTCTTAGAGCGCCTTATCTTAATACAGATCAACGTTTATCTCTCTTCATCCAATATGTACCCTCCTTTTCAATCCGCTTCCGCTCTAATCACTCCACAGAAATCGCCTGCATGAAAGTTTACAACGACTTACTCATTTATTGTGACAAGTCTCTATATAGTGTTCTCATCTCCCTCAACCTCTCCTCCGCCTTCGGCATCGTCGACTTTCTCGACTTCGTTATGATTACGGTTTTTTTTCCTCCTCCATAGCATGGTTTGCTTCATATGTATCCGACCGTTGCCTCATCAATAATCCCCATAGTCCCCAATCTCACTTTCTTAGGATTCTATTTCGATGATTACCTTTACCTTAAAGCCTTTGTCTGCGACAAGATCCGCTCGTCTAACTTGATTCTCTATAATATCCGCCGTATCCGCCCCTTATCGATGTCTGTTCCTGTATGTCTGTTCTTTCATCGCTTCTTTTTCCTAAAATCGATTACTGCCTCAGCTTTTTTTACCAATTCTCCAAAATCCATCATCCTACCCTTACAACGCATCAACTCCGTCGTTTGAGTTCTCCTACGTCTTCGTTGCTTTGACCACACATCCACATATGTTGCCCAACTCTCCTGTTCCACCATTCACATTCACATACAACTCTGGCTTCTTCTTGTAATTTTTCATCTCATTGCTGTCGGCTCCCCAACGTTCATCAACCTCTCTTTTAGACGACACTCGTCTAACCACTCTCTATCACTGCGCTCCCGTAATTCCCTCCGCCTCTACTTTACCAATTACTATAACAACTACGGTATCCGATCCTTCCTCGTTGCCGCCCTACTTGCCTGGAATCAGCTCCTACTCGACGTCCACCGCGCTCCCTCCTTTATTGAATTCAAATGCAGCCTCCGTACCCACCTCCTCGAAACAGGGCCCACCTAGCTTTCTTCAGGATACGTTTGAGTCTATCCAGGTCAGCTTTCGCCGACCAGTTCACCGTAACGATGAACCCCATGTATTTTACTCGACTTGTGAAGGTGGGGAGTGGTTCAGAGGCAAATAAGAAGGAGAGGTCAGAGAGTGCTAATCTCTTTAGTTTTTGCTTTGTAGCAAGGGTGCCGTGAAAGACAACCATCTGCGATATAGAGGAGTTTAAAATAAGATTGGATATGAGTATCTGATCTTTTAGTCTTAAAAAACGGCTGATGTCCGAAACTATGTCTTTGCACCTGCGTCCAGAAAACAGGGCTGTGGTATCATCAGCTTATACCACTAGACGTTGTTTTCGTCTAAATATTTTAAAGAGTTCAATAAAGGCAGCAAGATATAAGATAAAAGGGAGGGGAGCCTTGAGACACACCTGTAATAGGGTAGAACTGACGCGCATCAGGGTCATCTTCATAAAAGAATCGCTTGGTGTAAAGCAGTATCTCCACCCTGTTAACAATTCTCGCAGGCAACCCGAGGGACCTGAGAGAAGAGATAACAAAGGGAATAGAGATGCGGTCAAATGCTGCGGAAAAATCAAGGAAAACAGCCACAGCGAGTTGATGATTATTCTCCTGACAAAACCGATGCACTTCACCAACTGCTGAATGGACCAAGCGACCTTTGACGAATCCATGGAAACCAGGTGGGATTAAATTTAGCCTACTCAGATGATCGTGGATTCTACCCGCAAGCGCTTTTTCGTAGATCGAGATGAGGGAATTTTGAATCGAAATGGGCCGCAGGTTTTTAGGACAAGAGACCTGATACATTTTAGGTATAAAAATTCTCCTGTTAATGTTGATGACGACCACGTCAGATGGGGTGGCTAATAGCATTGTAACGGCCACCTCTCTTCTTTGTTCGGCTGTCAAAACTGACAGTACGAGCAGAGAGTGGAGCGACGGATTTGGAGGTGCACAGAAGAGGCCCCCAGGCATTGAGAATATCTGTGACAGATAAGTCTCTACTCCTGAAATCTCCCCAAGGCGAGATTGGTTGCGGTGATTGAGTGGCTCCATAATTATGTAGGGATAGTGACTCCTCCAAAAACATTATCAAGACCGATATTACCGATCCAACCCAATGCCCTATCCTTCCAACAGACAAACCTCTTCTTGAATATCTTCCAGAAGGAAGACTGGGATGGATTAAAGTAAGCTATGCTAGCCCTATCCTTACCCAATTAGAACTATACCTAGTGCTCCAAAATTCTTTAGAGAGAACATGCCTGGCAGGAGCAGAGAGATTGGGGAGACGGAACAAATATGCTAAGCTCTTGAGCTTTGTTGGAGTGGGACTGAAAATGCGACCTTTATAGGTTGTTGAAAGCAATGCGGTAGCTTGCGAAGAGAGGTAGCAATTAAATTCGTTTAAACTCTCATTACCAATTCGGGGGAAGCGTTGGATAGCTACCTGAAAGAAAGCCACTCTGATCTGGTCAAAGTGAAATCTCCTCCGAAGCAGCGTTTCCTCTTCTATCCGCCAGCGAATTTGATCATGAGAGGTGGACAGATGTTGTCACGACTGCTCTGTACGGAAGGGTTTCCTGGCTCTGCGGAGTGCAGCATTAATCGAACGACCAGTTCTGTCGTTGAAGTCACCTAGTATCATGTCATAGCCGCTGTCAATAATACTATACAGGACGTCACGGTTCTTGTGAATATCCCCTGGACGGATGTAGACATTGGCTAGACTGAGTCGTTTACAGTTCTTACAGAGTGAGACTACTAAACAAGACATGGCTAGACACGAGTAATTTAATAGGATGTAGGACCTTAAAGAGCACTTAACTAAGGTCAAGAGTCCTTGAGATGAAAAGGAGTGAGGTGGGGTTATGTACAGAGTATAGTGTGAACATATATGTTTTGGGATAAATCGAGTAATGTCCTGGGGAAGACGGATAGACCGCGTCCCCTGAAGGACTATAATATCTGCATCTCTAGCAGATAGAAGTCTAATGGCAGAAGCACATCCCGAGTTCCACTGAAAGATATTCAGTGAAAAAGGCTCACAAGTACTCTGCATTGTGATGGATTAGTTGGATGGGGGATTGCCCACCTAGACAAAGCTAGGTGCAGGAAGGTTGCCCTTCCCACCACTAGCCCCCTCCAGGGAAGGTACTCGCCCCTGGGCAATATCATCATTTCCCTTAGTCTTACGTTGAATAAGCGTCCCGATCTTGAGCGGGGGGGACGGCATGGGCCGAAACCCCCTCTTTTTCGACTGGAATAACAAATGCCACTGGAATCGAGGGATTCTTGTTGATAGCACCCACGACAATTAATATAGAGTTTTTCAACCTTCTATGCGACACTTCTATCTTTATATCCATCAACCGGAATATCTCTGTGTCGTCCATGCGCGGTGCGGTCACACAAGGGAAGCACGTTGTAGGTTTAATCGGACGAATAAAAAGGCTTCTGCATGCCTTGAACTTACTGCAGCTTCTGGGCCATGCAGGATGACTCCCCCCCCCGCATTTAGAACATGAATGGGGGGGGGCGAGCAGCGGTCATATCAGGACAGAGATTGACAAGAAGCTGATCCGCAGATACCACATGTAGGGATCACTGCAGCTGGAGGTCCAGTGCCCCAATTTGTGACACCGGCTGCAGTGGGGGTAGGTTAATTCATCTTTTTCGGTTATTGAAAAACGAATGTTGAACCCCATAAACGGGTTAGACGACGATTTTGATAGAGTTTCAGCTATCTCCACTGGCATAGTACAAAAGCCAACCGGGATAGGGTTCCCGTCCCTACCCACGATTGGTCTTAGACTAGAAACTTTGAAAGTCGCTATAAACGATTGCTTGTCATCTTCATTCATTGAACATGGTAGATTGGTAACTTTGATCGAAGCCAGGATAGGCTTTATGGTAAGTTCACCGAACTCTTTAAGGTTCTCGGAAAAATATTCTGAGTATTTCATTTGTAAGATCGGAAGATACAAAAGAAATTTTCACTTCGGAGGGGTGTATCTTTACAGAATTAAACAAAATCCTGTTCTTATATTGAAGCGATTAATTTCTCAGAAATTTATTGTACAGTTGATCTCTTTCTATGTCTTGTTACTTTAATTAAAGTCAAATTTCTCTTTTTAGGGAGGAGGAGAAGCACCTCCCCATAGCATGAAGATAACAAAACATTACTGACCTCATCGCTGTGACGTTGAGTTGAAGAACATCCAATACAAACCTCTTTTTCGGTTGGAAAATTGCTGTATTTAGCATCAGAATTCGAGTTCTTTGATACCTCCGCCATGTTTTGCGTTATCATAACGTATCAATTTGAAAAACATCTAAATACCGGGAGAGTGTATCGCGTTAGTTGAACGAGCTAGTTTTATTCCTATTACAATCTCTTACATAGCGGAACAAAGTTGGCTGTTGCGGTTATCAAAATAATAGCACACAAACTTGCAGCAAAGAAACAGTTACCATATACTTATGAAGTATCGAGGATCCTGGCAAGAATTGAACTGCAGTTTGCACGATGCATCTCGATGTGCATCCAGGGTCCGCGTTCTGCTCACAACCGTCCAGCGGTGTTAGTGAAAATATCGGACTTGTCAGGTTTTTATTTAATACAATGACAAACTTAACGACGAAACTCATATGTTAAGCTAAACGCTGTATACGATCGAATACCCTGTTATTTTTGATTTGTAACTATTTTTGCTATGATATTATAAGAATATATATTTATATTAAACAAAATTATCAACAGAGAAACAGAATCCCTCTCAATCCTTATACAAACTAAGAAGATGTATAAGATACTAAGAGACATTATTTTAACTCTGTAAACAACACTAAGGATCGATACTCAGGCTCAATACTTAATTCTAATACTATTTATCATAATTAATTAGTTGAGTTGACTTTTACTCGAGACAAACTCCATTAAAATTACTGCACGTTCTCGTTTTTGTTGATAGAAGTACATTGGATTAGCTAACTGAATATACGTATTTTATACTATATATAAATTTGAAAAAAATTAAATTTTATATAAATTTAAAAAATAAAATAGATATATTAAAAAATAAATAAAAAATTTTATTTTAATTTATTATATGTCGACTTCCAAGGGAGCTGAAGCTCGTAAGGAAGCATCACATCGAATAAAAAAAACAAAAAAACGAAAAAAAAACATCAAGAGTTCATGAGGTTAAGCTTTAGGCGTTCTTTGAATTGCACAGCGGTAGATCTGTTGATCACACCAGGTGATAATCTATTCCATCGTTTACAGACGTGATCAATCACTGTCGTACAATTTTTTCGATGCTTTGATCGATGTTTAAACATAGCTCGTGTCCACGTAACATTGAGGGTTCACGAAGACAGAACAGCTGCTTACACGGATGGTTAGGCACGCGCAGCGACATCCACACTAGTGTAAGATCTGCAATCAACAGATCGCATTCAATAGATCTTATACCCAACGTCTCTAGTCTAACTGGATAAGGAATGGAGCGAGTTGCCGGAACCAAGTGTGTGGCTCTTCTCAAAATGTTGTCGAATTCACTCACAATTCTGATTTCAGTTGAGGGTGTGTCGCGTGAGCTGCATAGAGCATATGTGATTTTAAGAGACTCGAATATACAATGCGTAAAACATTTGGCTCAAGTCGTCCAACGTTTCGATGAAGAAATCCTAAGATTCTACGGTATTTTGCAATAATCGCAGTAGAATGAAGACGATATTTTAAATTGGAGGAGATAACAACACCTAGATCAGTAAAGTGATTTACTGATTCAATAACTGTTTAGCTGAATTGATAAGAAGGGGAAGGTAATCAAGAATATTTAAGCTGAATTTTTCTTTATATTTCATCTTTTTTATAAATAAAAAAATAAAATAGATAATTGTGAATAATAAATAATTAAAAATAATGATTTAAAGAATAAATAACATAAGTAATAAATAATTAGAAGATTTTATATAGTTTAAAATTATATAAATTTAGAATTTAAAATGAAAGTCAAATTTTTGAATTGACTAATAAATAACATACAATGTATCAGATAGAGATTAGAGATCATTAGGAAGAATAGTCATGCCATTGTGTTTCGTCACCTATTCATCAACTCAACTTAGCAGCGGAGCCAAATACAAGCTAATGATGTATCTTCTCTAATAAAATTTCATTATCTAGTATAATAGTTTATTCTAACACAGAGTATATTATCTACTATTCATTCATAATTTTTCCTATTTAAGAGTTTAAATTTGTTTAATTTTTCTTTATATTTATTATTAATTATTATTTATAAGGAACGAAACTGGGATAATCCTGATCAAATAAAAAGTTAGCAGCAAATTTAATTTATGCCGCAAACCATACTTTTTATGTACTTTATGCTAATCACATCTGTTGAGTAAATATCAAACTGTCAAACGTTCGATCAAGAAACGAACAATATTTCGCATCTTGCTGGGAATAAAATGAAACTAAATGATTAAATCTGATAAAATTAAATTGTAACACGAATTATATAATTTACTATTCATGATAAATTCCCTTATTCTCTGGATACTCGTTTAGTCCAAAACGAGAAACTGCGTGATCAATCCGAATCGATTGATAGTTCTACTTCCAGTTTCTCAAATAGCATGCGTTTCATAGAACCGGACTCACAATCAACTGCAAACACATCTGGAAATCAAGTAGTGGCGACAAGTCGTGAGTTGGTTGCACTTGCTGTCGCTGATGGTCGCAAAGTGTCTGGAGATTTGATGGCAAACAGTTGCAATGATCGGGAAGAGCAAAGTTCATCGCATATTCGTAATCCTCACAATTTTAGTTCAAGTCACATTATGACTGGTAAACCAAAAAAGCGAATCAATCGGGTAAAGCGCGTAGCGCCTCGCAAAATCGATGCCTAATCCTTCAAAATGTGCCTGAGGCTCCATCATCATACACCAAGCAAAGAAAAATGGACGCGGATTTAGACCATGTACATTCCGTATTAACTCAGATATGCGCAGGCGAGAGCCGCGACTTTGTCGGACAAATTAAGGTGCTTGGTCTATATCGTTTAGGTAAGCGGTTGGATTTCCCGAGGTTGTTAAAGGTGGTATTTGAAACTAATGAACAGGCTGGATTCGTGATGTCTGTTTCGAACAAATTGCGTGGTGATATAGTTCGTATCCGTCCTGATTATTCGATAAAGGAAAGAAGCATGATGAGGGGCTAGGATTGAGTTGAATCGTCGCATTTTGGAGGGAGAAGATAACCTAGTTATTCGGGATTTTCGAGTTGTCCGGAAAAGGCCGTTTGTGCGTTGGCGTCCACTCGTAACGAGGGCGATCTCATTTGCTTCGATTGTTTGATTCCGAATGCTGATGTGCATTCTCAGGGTTGCACGTCTCAACGTGCTCCTATCATTGGCTACACTAATATTCGTAGTTTAATTTCGAATCTTGATGATGTTAGAGTTTGGACGCATTCTATGCATGCAGACGTGTTGGCTATTTCTGAGACGTGGTTACACGATGCCATTCTTGATAACGTAGTATCTATTCCAGGTTATCAATTATTACGTTCATATAGATGCCCTCCTAAGAGGAATGGTGGAGTAGCACTGTATGTTCAGGATAGGAACGTTATTAGCAATATGGTAAGATACTCAAATGGAGACGGAACTTGTGAGTGCTTAATAGTTGATCTTGTTATATATAGCCTCCACGTTTCATTGGGTGTTCTTTATCGAACACCCAAATCAGTCATTTTAGATGATGAGCTGATGCATATTTTAACTAGAGCTTGTAGTATGCGTGATCACTCTTTCATCTTAGTTTGTGATTTTAATCTACCGGCCCTGGTGATTGATCAAGATGGCAACAGTATTATTGGTAACTGTTTCAGTGAGGATAAGAATCTATGGGAGTTCTTGGTATGTAATCAATTATTCATTCAGCATGCATCTGCTCCTACTAGATTTGGCACTGATAGCGTACGTTCTATACTTGATCTTGTATTTTCTCAAAGAGATGGTCAGATATGTGACCTATCCCATAATCCTCCAATAGAAGGAAGTGATCACTGTGTTTTGGTGTTTAAGCTGACTATAGCTTCAGATATTCTTGCAATCGATGCCGAACCTTCATTGACGAAGAGATCATGGCATCATGTTGATGTTGAGATGTTACAACAGTTTGTCCTCGTTGAACTTTGAGTGTGGTGATGTTGGAAGCCAGGAACGTTGGCATTTCATTCGAGATTTACTAATTCGTATATCTGATTATTTTGCTCCTCGTAGATTAATACGTAAAACTGCTTATAAGAAGCCTTTGTGGTTTGACAGTAGCCTACGTGAAGCAATCAAAAGACGCGACAATGTTCAGAAAGTGTAGGCACAAAGGTAATTTGGTTGCTCAATTCAAACTTGCTCGCAATGCATATAAACGCCTCAGAATTAAGAAACGTATGGAGTATGAGGACCAAATTGTGCAATCTTTAAATAGCTCGCCCAAACGCTTTTGGTCATATGTTCGTCAAAGTACGCGTACTTATTGTGCAATCACTAAATTATCATCAAACGGTAAGTTGCTTGATTCCCTTTCAGACGTTGCCAATGAGTTTGCTAATGCATTTGACCTACATAATGCTAGTTCGACCATAGAAGATAGTGTTCAGTCAGTCAGTTTTCCTACATGCATTAGTGCTCCCATTGTATTCAATGTGGATGATGTGGCTTGGAGGTTATCACATTTGTCGTCTTCATCTTCTTCAGGTCCTGATGATATTCATCCGCATCTACTCATGGTGTTGAGTCAACATTTGGCTCCTTCGGTCACTAGCTTGTTTCAGGCATATCTGGATAGCATGAAGGTACCGTCTGAATGGAAGAGTGCGATAGTGGTGCCGGTATTCAAAAAGGGTGACCCGAGGATAGCAGACAACTATCGAGCTATAAGTCTTACAAGTCATTTGGATAAGGTACTGGAAAGGATCATCCACGAACATATATTCAGACACTTGAGCATATCAGGTCAGCATAGCTTTATGCAACATGGCTTCAGAAAAGGACGTTCTTGCCTTACCAACCTTTTGTCTGCCCGTGAGGCCTGAATTGAATCCATGTCTCAAGGAAAGGCAGTTGACGTTATTCTGTTCGATTTTAGTCGTGCGTTCGATCGTGTTCCCCATAGTCTCCTCATTCAAACAGTGGTCAGCTATGGCATTAATAGCTCAGTTATAGGATGGATTAGAGATTTTCTATCTAATAGATCTTTCAGAGTACGAGTTGGTAGTACCCTATCCTCACCACATTTAATTACGTCTGGAGTTCCTCAGGGTTCTGTACTAGGACCTTTATTGTTTAACATGTTCATGAACAGTTTACTCACACAGCTCCATTGTCCGTGTTTAGCCTTTGCTGACGACATCAAAATATGGTGTGAGGTCATATCTGCAGATGACCATATCCGCTTACAGCGTGACATTGACAGGGTTTATACGTGGAGTGTTAATACTGGGGCATTGTTAAACATTTCTAAGTGCTCACACATTCGTCTCGGCAGGGCCAATGTGTCTTCCTTGTATAGTGTCGGGACATATAGTATCATTTCGACTAATCAGGTTCGTGATCTTGGCATACTTACGCAATCGTCACTTAAAACTAAAATGGATACTGAAAGACGTAGCGGTTCAGCAAGGAAGTTGATTTATCTAATTAAAACTTGTTTTTTGTTAATATCTCCTCAGTGTTTTGTTCGGCTATATAATGCGCTTGTTCGTCCCCATATCGAATATGCTATCCAGGCATCATTCCCTTCTACAAGAGGTGAGATGAGGGATTTGGGGATAATTCTACGTCGTGGCAGCAAGCTCGTTCGAGGATGTAAAATGATGAGTTATAGCGATCATTTAACTTCAATAGGCATAATATTAGTGCAAGCCAGACTACTCGTTCTGGATCTGTTTGCGATGTGGTCTATAGTAAAGGGGATAGATGGATACCCAAGTGAATGTGTTAAATTGAATGTCCGACAAAGTCGCAGGGGTCATTCTCTCGCATTACGCGCAAGACAAATTAGAAGGTCGACAATGGTATCTCGATTGTCACGCAGAGTGAGAAAGTTGTGGAACGCATTGCCTCACGACATCATGACTGCGTCATCATTGAGCCAATTCAAAGCCATGGTCAACATTTGGATAAGACACGCTGATCAAGGCAACATTGGAAGTTTTTATCCTTGGTTTGGTTGAAATTGATATGTTTGTTTAATGTTTTGTAATGTACGATGAGCGGGCAAAACGGCCTTCTCGGTCAAAGCTCTGTATATAATAATGATAATTTACCACTTAAGAGTTTAAATTTTTTGGTTTACGTATTTAATATAATTATAAAATGAACAAAATATAATAAAAATTCATACATAATTCTCGGGCTTCTCTTCGTCATCTTTCTTGGCGTGTTCATACACGTTCATATTGTCTTCCTCCTTCTCAGCCTCATCGAGCTCAGCCTAGTCATCAGACATCTCCATTTCGCGCTCATTCTGCATGACCAACATATGATCAACACATGACCAACAATGATTTCGCCATTGTATACCGTCCTGGTTCATCAGCTCCTACTGCCTCATTTTTTACCAAACTCGCTGACCTCCTCTCTCATTGTTCTTTGTCATCAATCCCTTCACTCGTTATAGGCGACTTCAATATCCGCCTAGACCGCCCCTCTTCTACGGATTCCATCCGGTTCATCAACATTCTATCCAACTACAATTACAAACTAATCTCCACTGCCCCCACACATATACTTGGTGGGGCACTCGACATCATCGCTGTCCCCGATCATTTTGCTGCCTACACCTCACTGTCCATCTCTGATCCTTGTCTATCCGATCACTTTCTTATCACCCTTGATCTCACTCACAACCACACCCCTCCTCACACACCTACAATTCTACGTCGCCCTTGGAGAAATCTTGACCTCTCCCTTCTCCGCTCTGCCTTACTCAAATCATCTCTATCATTACCCACAATAACAAAATCATCTCCTCACGATCTCGCCTTTCTTTTCGACTCCGAACTCACATCCACTCTCGATATTCTCTTGCCCTTCAAGTCTCACACACACCGTCGCTTGCACCGTGCCCCATGGTTTGACATCCAATGCCTACTATCAAAGCGTCGACTCCGCCATGCTTTTCGAGTCTATCACTGCTCTCTCAGACGCGATTTCCGCTCGATCACTCCGTCTTTCCGTGATTCCTATCTTGCTCTTCGCCGGTCTCATCTCAACCTACTACGTACCAAATGCAACTCCTTCTGGCAGCATAAAATCATCACTTCATTCAACTCTAAGACTCTCTGGCATACTTTTAACTCAATCCTTGCTCGCTCCTCTTCGCCGTGCAACATCAATGCCAATGATTATTCGTCATTTCTCCAGACTAAAGTATCCACGTTGCTCTCTCACACCCCGGTCTCCATCCTATCCCACTCTGCCCAGTCTAATCTCATCCTCCCGGAACTCTTTCATCTTCTCCCAGTCTCACCTACAGAAGTATCATCTGTCCTCATGTCCTTGCCCAACAAAACCTCACCTGCCGATCCCCTGCCTACTCACATATTAAAATCTATATGCTCATCGATATCCCCATTTCTCACAACCTTGTTTAACTCGTCCATCCGCAGTCGTATCTTCCCTTCACACTGGAAATCCGCAATCGTTCGTCCCCTCCTTAAGAAACAATCGCTCGACCCATCCCTTCCTTCTAGCTATCGCCCCATTTCACTACTCCCTACTCTTTCTAAGCTCTTAGAACGCCTCATCTTAATACAAATCAACGCTTATCTCTCCTCATCCAATCTGTACCCTCCTTTCCAATCCGCTTTCCGCTCTAATCACTCGACAGAAATCGCATGCATAAAAGTGTACAATGACTTACTCATTTCTCGAGACAAGGCTCTATATAGTGTTCTCATCTCCCTCGACCTCTCCTCCGCATTCGACATCTTAGACCACTCCATCCTCCTTTCTCGCCTTAGTTATGATTCCGACTTTTCCTCCTCCTTAACATGGTTCGCCTCATATCTATCCGACCGTTCCTTTCGCGTCTGTTCTAATTCATCATACTCCCCTCTCATCCTTATTTTTTGCGGGGTCCCACAAGGTTCAGTCCTAGGTCCCCTGCTTTTCTCTCTTCTGCTTGGCGATCTATCTCCATTTATCAAACCTTACTCCTTTAACGTCATGCAATACGCCGATGACATTCTAATCTATGCTCATGCACCCGCACATCGCATACACGATATCGGCATTTCTGCCTCCAACTGTCTTTCTTCTATCTACAAACGTCTCTCCAATCTCCGTCTCGTTCTAAATCCCAAAAAGTCCAAAATAATGTGGATCCTCCCCCGTAAACCAAACATATCTCATCCCACTGTATATTTTGCCTCATCGATCATCCCCATAGTCCACAATCTCACTTTCTTAGGCTTCCATTTCGATGATCACCTTTCCCTTAAACCCTTCGTCCGTGACAAGGTCCGCTCATCTAACTTAATTCTCCGTGACATCCGCCGTATCCGCCCCCTTATCGACTTCCGTTCTTGTATGTCTCTTCTTTCATCGCTTCTTTTCCCTAAAATCGATTACTGCCTTAGCCTTTTCGCCAATTCTCCAAAATCCATCATCCTACCCCTACAACGAATAATCAACACCGCCGTTCGAGTGCTCTTTCGTCTCCGTCGCTTCGACCACACATCCACATATTTGCCCAACTCTCCTGTTCCACCATTCACATTCACATACAACTCTGGCTTCTTCTTGTAATTTTTCATCTCATTGCTGTCGGCTCCCCAACGTTCATCAACCTCTCTTTTTAGACGATACTCGCCCCACTCTCTATCGCTTCGTTCCTGTCATACCCTCTTACTCCACGTTCCTAATTACTCCAACAACTACGGTCTCCGATCCTTCCTCGTCGCCGCCTCACTCGCCTGGAATCAACTCCCTCTCGACGTCCGCCGCGCTCCCTCCTTTATCATATTCAAACACCTCCTCCGTTCACACCTTCTCGACACCTGATTCACAGTCTTGTTTTTTTTGTGGTCATGTAAGCGTGCGCTGGCACGCATTTGCCACGTTAAAATAAATCCTTTTTTTTAAATAGGATACTGGATGGATTTGGAGTGCTTCTTCACAATGTCTTTGATCTCGCGCTCTTCAAGGTATTCCTTTAACTGGTCCTCCTTTAGCGATAGGAGGACCAGATTTAAATTTAATTAAGTTTTTAAAAATTAATAAATTTAATTATTATCTTTTGCTTTTATGTATTTGATCAACTACCTTAATATTTAGATGTTATAATTTTAACGTCGAATTAAAAATATTGTCTTGATGCAAAAGATAAAATCTTTACTTATTTGTAATAGTAACATCGCAATTTTAAGGCGATATAAACAACTTGGAAGTATTAACAATGCATTAGTAGAAATTCATAGAAAGAACAATGTACCAGATGACATTCTAATCAAAAACACTAATTTTAACGATAAATTCAGATATACTCATCAAGATTTTATTCCAAATCCAACACAATACTTTCGGGATTACCTAGCTGAGAAATTAGAGCGTAAAGATATGATCCAACGACGAGCTCAAATTGACATACCGTTGTTCTATGTGGGGTCAATAATAGCCGTTGAGTCCGCAGACCCATACGCCCCCAATAAAATAAATCGTTTTGTAGGAATATGTATCTGTCGTTCCGGTCACGGCTTACGTCATTTTTTCATTCTTCGTAACGTTATTGAAGGTGTTGGAATTGAACTTCGCTTCGATTTATACAATCCTTGTATTCAAAAGATTGAGGTACTCAAACTAGAAATACGATTAGATCAACAACTATTCTATCTAAGAGATTGTCCTCCAGAGTATTCGACTGTTAGTTTTGATTATGAACGGGAATCAACTATCGAACGGCAGCATAAGATGGACGATTTGAATATTTGCCTTAATTCAATAAAAGTACCTTTAAACCCTCCTCCTTGGCAACGTAAATGGCATATGGTAGAAGGACTGAGAGGATTTACAATCGATGATACCTACCTTAGCCGAGCCAAGAAGGAAGCGGTCCGTAAGTTTAGCAAGCCATGGAAACAATTTGACATAATGAAACATTACAGAATGCAAATTCCAGACAATGATGTAAATAAGATTGCTGATGAATATAGTAAATCTATTCGAACACAGCAAATAACAATGGACGCTGAACAGAAAACAGGGAGACTAAAACGTATACGAAAATTACCAGATACTATAAATACTAAATAAAAACGAGACATTGTGACTTTATTAAAACAGGCAAATATGTTTCTGGATACTGTTGTTATCATATAGCCGTACAAGACATTTAAGTAGTTTAGTAATCTCAAAAATAACGCAATTAAATCATAATTTCATAAAAGCCATAGACAATGTTTATGTATTTTCAGTAAAAACTTATTTTAATATTAATATAATAACTTAATATTACTTATTTAAATATTAATAGAAAAATTCTATAAATTTGTTGTCACTCATAAAAATTATTAACTGATCAAAGGAGAGAGTGAATAGAATTTTATTGAAATCGAATTTTCGATAGCTAACTAGTATCATCAATTAAAAATTTATTAATCATCTCAAGTCGTTACATGTCGATCCGATTTTCAATCTTTGTGGAGATATCTTGCAGGCCTTCAGATTTGTCTCCTGGGTTAATCCATTGTGAAAAGCCTAACGCGTTCTTAGAATTAATGATTTCCTCGAGCTGTAATTTGTCCCGGCCAAGTTTTATGGTATGCTCTTCGTTTCCACCACACTAATTGTCGTTTCTGTCAGCGTCTTTATTTGTCTAGCGTCGCTATACTTGGCAAGCTATCTATTTCCGAGGTTTCGTCGTTCCGTTAATGTTCATCATCTATTTTCCTTAGTTGCTCCAGGCTCCTTTGAATCTCTTTTTTGCCTCTCTTCAGTATAGCATCCGTGAATTTAATGAGCACGATTTCTCACTTGTTGGGATTTAATTTAGAGGACAATTTGTTGTTCGCTCGTTGCTGTATAAGTACTTTATCCCCCAAGATAAAGTGAAATAGAGAGAGCTATGCCAAGCTGTCTCTTTCACACGCTTCCCTATAACAACAATAATAATTTATCTAACGTGGTAAATGCGTGCTAACTGCACGCTTACATGTCCACAAGCTGAAAAAAATACAGCAAAGGTCAAGCAGGTAAATCAATTAAATTGTTTAAATTTGATTGGATTTGGCGTTTGAAACACGGCATTGAGGTTGATTGCGATCAATGGACGAATTTGACGAATGGTGCGGATAATCAATATAGATGAGCGTACTTTATCTCTAACGTAAGGTTTAAGTTAAAGTCGGTTGTTGAAATAGGAAGAATTGTAGAATTTAATGATACAGATGGAGGTTCTAAGCCGGGGTGTCGAGGAAGGATCCTCATTATTTTGGATTTATTAGGATTTAGAGTAAGACGAAGAGAAGAAATATTATTGAAAATTGAGGCAATACAGTTGGAAGCAGAAACACTAAGATCAGGAGTACGATATGCAGGTGCATGAGTATAGATGAGAATGTCATCAGCATAATGCATAACATGGAAGTTAAATTTATGAGAAATAGAAGACAAATCACCGATAAGAGAGAAAAGCAAAGGTGTTCCACAAGGCTCCTAATACGGAGCCTTGTGGAACACCAGATGGGATGAAGAAGGATGGGAAAGAGAAAAGTCAGATCAAACGAGAAATGTACGGTTTGATATATATAACAAGCTACAGTGGGTACAGATAAGCTATTATCATGACGAAGACGACGGAGAAGAATCGAGTGATCGACGATGTCAAAAGCAGATTATAGATCAAGAGAAACTATGATGCTACATAATTTTTGATCGCGCGAAGTGAGTAAGTCATTATAAACTTTAAGAAATGCAATTTATGTAGAGTGATTAGAGCGAAAAGCATCTTGGAATGGAGGAAAGAAGTTGGAGGAAAATAGATATGCATTAATTTGCTTGAGAACAAGACGCTCAAGGGTTTTGAGAGGGTTGGGATAAGTGAGATTGTACGGTATGAAGATGATAGTTAGGGGTCGAGAAATTGGTTTTTGAGGAGAGGGCGAACAATTGCGCATTTCCAGTTGGAAGGAAATGTGACGCTGCGGATAGACAAGTTGAACAAACTGGTTAGGAAGGGTGAGAAAGATGAGCAGATTTTTTTAAGCAAGTGAGTGGAAATTGGGTCAGAATGAGATGTTTTATTAGCTAATGACAGAAGAACCGAAGAAACTTCATCAGACGAAACAGGAATAATGTAAAATAGCTCTGGGAGGGAAGTATTTAAAGAGAAAAGAGGATACGAGGGCCATATGTGTAGAAGATAAAGTAAATTAGATAGCTTAGATTGTAGATAAGAAGAAAATTCACCAGCATTTATGTTACAAGGGGTAGATTATCTTGAAACAATTGAGTTTAAGATTTTTAAATGAGATTTAGTGTTGGAAGAGGACTCGAGGTGATTTCGCCAAAAGAGAGTACGCTTAGTACGCATAAGAATGAGATGGGAACGGCAAAGAGAAAGATATGAAGTACGTAGATTTGGAGTGAGTGAGTTTGGAGAACGTTGAAAATAAACAATTAAACACACGCAAAGAGTGACGGAGTCGACTCTTAGAAAGACAACAGTCGGAATCGTACCCGAGAGCATGGCGCAAGCGCTGAAAACGTTGTGGTCAAATAGGTAGAAGGCGATTGAGGATCGACGTAAGTTCAGAATCAAACAGAATGCATAGATCACCAGGAGAAAGATAGTTAAGTGGAAGCGTAAAGAGTGAAGAATTTAGTAAAGCAGAACAGAGAATAGGGATATCGAGAAGTTTCCCAGGTCGACTTGGAGTAGCCAATGTTGGAGGCGGAGAAGGAGGATGGGAATGGGGATGAGTAAGAGTAAGTGTGACAAGGAAATGATCGAAAAAACAGGATCAGTAATTGACTAGGAGGGATGGTCATTCTTAGATTTATGGTATTAACATGATTTTTAATGGAATTATGTGAAGCTATATCGGGAAGCATGATTTGGGTCACTAGTTTGTTAGGAAGAGTTTTGATGCTAACGAAGAGTTAGTAGGGTTCTTATAAGTGTTGGCTTCATTTGATTTATGGGTCCAACACCAGTCTCGACTTTGGTACACTTTTTACGTTAGTAGTTCTAGGTTAGGTAGTAGGTGTGTATTTCATGGAGCCGAAACTCCTATGAAAGCATCACATTGAAATAAAAAATAAATATAAAAACAAAATGGAATAGAAAAATCAAGAATCCAAGACATTAAGTTTGAGGCGTTTCTTGAATTGCGCAGTTGTACAGCTGTTGATCACCCAGCGGTACAACTGTTAAACACCCAGCAGTAATGGTTTTTACTACCCAGCAGTACATTGTTGACCACCAATTCTCATTTGCTCACATTTATCACATTAATAACTAGGCAATGGGATGCAAATCACCTGCGATTTTATCCAAATCCGATTGTAGTACCAGAGAGCTTAACAATCACTGACTGAATCTAATGGGCACCACAGTTTTAAATCATCAGCGTATAGTAGGCAATTATACGTAAAATTTTTAACGATTTCATTAATGTAGATATTAAATAATGTGGGACTAAGAATACAACCTTGAGAAACGTCTCAAGTGAGATTGTACCATTCTGAAATAAAATCACCAACTCGAACAGCGAAAATAATTATATTCAAAAATTCACTTATTCATCTACAAACATGTTTAGACAATCCGTAATTATTATTACAACACAAGGCTTTAGTCGCAAGGGCTATTTCGCCTGCTCATCAATAACTGACATCGATCAGGAAGAGCAATCCAATTGCGAACTGATTTTTGAACCATCTTGATCGTATCTGTGTATACAACTATTCAGATAGCATGTTCGATATTGGGGCATTTCCCATAATATGGGGTTCTAAGACAAACTATGACAACGTTGAAAACTGTCTATTAAGAATTACACGCTCATTAGGGAATCCTTCATCACAATTGACAATCTTATACATCATAATCACGTCCAGATATTGTAGGCAAGGTCATATAGAGTACATACCTAACTTTATTAGACGCTCTGCGTTTGATATGCGAACTAGTGTTGTACATAACTTAGATCCACTTCTAAGGATGTTATCGAGATAATTCATTTCGCTTTGGGTACACGAAAAAGAGGCATGAATGCCATATTCTATATGATGTCTTATTAAAGTAAAGAACATGTCTCGAAGTACTTAATATTCAATGAACAAATCGAATGTCTCATCATACACATAAAGCGTCTGTTTTTAGAGCATATACGATTATTGTTCACGTGTACCTTCAACGATGATTGAACAACGATACCTAGATCACATGTGAAAGATACTGAGTTTACCAAACAGGATCCTAACCAATAACTACAATACAGTATACCCTTCCTAAATCTTAAGGGAATACACTTATCATGAGTTAGACAAATATCAGTGCGACATCTTCATTTGTGAATCACATTGAAGTCTAACTGCAATGTAAATAGTCTAATTCTGATTCAATTTTGCCCCAACCTTAAGATCATCAGCAAAAGCTAGGTGGTGCTTGCATTAAAACTGAGCCAGGAATGTGTTTAAATAAATATTTAAGAGAAGAGGCCAAAAACATAACCTTAAGTCACACCATATTTGATGTTACAAGATGAATACAATTTCAATTCCACGCGGACATACTATGATCCATGCGACAAAAATTCTTTAATCCAATTCACTACAATTGCATTAATGATTTAATTTCTGAGCGAAATTTCTAAAAGATGACAATGGCGTATACGATCAAAAGCCTTGCTGAAATCTAGGAAGATACAATCAACAACCATACCCTCAGAAACTAACGATTCACTCTTCTCTTGCATAAAACAGATTGGATAAGCACGACTTACATTTTGTGAAACCATCTTAATTTGGATTTATCAGTTTGGCTCGCTGTAAGATACTCATTATGTATTGCGACAATAGTCATTTCCCAGTAGAAATTTATTAACAGAAACGTTTGCGATCTCTGCGCTAGAGTCCATAATTTCACCGTCGAGCTTAAGCATCGATATAAGCGACCTAAAACATTTACTTTTGTGGACATATGACCAAAATACTTTGTGAGCTAAGTGAATTGAGTTAATTATTTTTTATTCGTAGATAAGTATTTTCTTAGCTCGAAGCCAAGCATACTGATTTCGACAAGCATTATACTTAAAACGACAGATAGTTATTATAGGAACGAATAAGAAGAAAATATCCTTTATTTGATAAAAATTCTATATTCCGATAGCTTCTGCTATCATCATCAGGATGATGATTTTTTTGTAATCCTGATGATGATAGCAGGAGCTATCGAAATAAAATTTTTATCAAATAAAGGATATTTTCTTCTTCGTAACTATAATAACTTTATATTTGAAATGGAAGAAGATTGTGGTTATAGTATTTATAACTTAAAACGACATTTTGGTTTGGAGCGGTATATCCTGTAAATAATAATACAAATTTATTTAACGCAGCAAATGCGTGCCAGCTGCACGCTTACAAGTTCACTAACAAAAAATGTAAAAGTCAAGCAGATAAATTGTTTAAATTGGATCGGATTTGGCGTTTGACGCACGGCAGGGAAGTTGATTGGCGTATATGGATGGGCAGATGATTTCACTATAGAGGAGCAGCCACCATGAAGGAGCGGAGTCCAAAGGAGGTAGAGTAGTTTGGGACATGTAAAAGAAGGAAATTACTGGAACGCAAGGAACTGTAAACAGGACGAGAATTATCAAGAAAAGGAAGGTTGAGAAACGAAGGGGTATGAAAAGTTACAAGGCCGAAAGCTACGATAAGAAGACCAATAAATGGTTATTCGTCTTCTCTGTAAAGGGTTATTCCGGTTACGTATCAGCGTTTTCAACAGAGTCAAACCATGGATGTATCCATCGTTGGGTAATCATTATACGCTTATCAGGGGCAAAGCGATTAGACATGAGTATCAACTTATCACAAACGGTCTACCATGGTTCATCGGCAGAGGTTAGCGAAATATCAGATAAAATTTTCCTTTATTTGATCCAGCTCCAATCATTTTTTATCAACTAATGGATCATTATCAACTATTTAAAATAGTTTCACATCATCACAAGGCTACATTCAAAATATGTTGACGTCAAAAATCAAAACCCACTTATCACTATTGTCAATAGGAGGACTATCATATAAATTATGAACGTTATTGCGCGATCCATTATTGATGATTGAGAAAGTGTTGAACAAGTAGGATAATCTACATGTTAAACGAGAATAAGTTCCTAATTTAATAAATTCCAAAGAGACTTATCAGTTACGCTCCTGAACCATGCAGCTGCACCATCAATACCTATTCGATTACCTGGGATATTAAACTCACAGACTAAGATGATTATTGTTGAATGCACGTTTCATTATTTCACAGAACTCCATAATCAAGCAGTCTGACTTTGGTGTTGATTAAAAACATCAAATGTTAATGTCTTACCAGAACCACATATTTACAATCAACAATTCAAAAGTTTTACCGCATCTGAGTAAGTGAACACGTGGTTCATTTTTATGTCAGATCTGACATATAAAGCAACTCCTCTCTCTGTGATGTGCGACCCTATCAACACGAATAATGTTGAAATTAGACACGCTTATGATACTATCATATATTCCATAATGGATCCACGTTTAAGAAATAGCAAATATGTCAACCCCCAAAGATAAAATTATATAGCGACAATTATTAATATTACATAATAGGCTACGTATATTGCTATAACCCACTTTTAACCAATTATTTACACAACCTTAGACGAGTACAACACATACAAATTATCAAAGTTGGCATACACACTAGCATGTATTTGGCCCCGCTGCTATGTTGTTTCGAGGAATAAGAGCCGAAACTTGATTACATAGCATTCCTCCTGATGACCTATAATCATTATTCTGATAAATCGTATATTATTTGTTAGTTAATTTGTAAGAATTTACTTTTATTTTAAATTTCAATTTTAAATTTTAAGTTGATGTAAGTTATGAAATCTTATATAAAATTATTAAATTATTTATAATTATTTAATTGATAATTATTTTATTTTTATTTATCTTTATGCTTAATTTATAAATAATTTAATACACGTAGACTCTATTACCTTATATGATCTTTAATCATTATTACTGCTGAATGTCTTCACCCTCTTCTATAAACCTGAGTTAGGCTAGATCGCTTATGCCCTTCGTTCGAATGTTATAATGCATCAAGTTGATCTAATTGACACTATTGAGCGGCACTATCTTGTAAATTGTCACTAGTTGAATAAACACATTTCGTATCAACACCCTCCTCCGTGATCTGAGAGGATGGATGATTATTCGATTTTGCACTTTTCGAATCTGATGGCTTATCGTTATCAGCCTTTTCATGTAAGCTGGTTAAATAGGAGCAATGTGATGCTATGCATAACCCCAAATAAATTTATTGTTGGCAATAATGTAATTTATTAGACGCCAATAATGACTGATTTATTAGTTGGCAATAATGTGATTTATTAGATTTGATTTATTTTGTAATTCCTAGCATAATGAGAAGATATGCGATTAAGATAAAAGTCAAAATGTTGATCACAGTTTTTAAAATATAAATGAATGCGACTAAGAGGATTGTAGCACATCGTAAACTATGATCGGGTAAACAGATTTTTAAAGATAGATGGATGTGACTAAAAATATTGAGGTATATTAGTGATTGAAAAAACTGATGAATATCACCATGTTTTTTCGACCCTGTCAACAGATCTGTTTCATACCTTGATAGATATTATAAAGAAATAATATAGAAAATAAAATGAGGTCAATATATTCTATATTGACTTGAAAGTAAATACCAAAGACCTGTGGTATTTTGATAAATAAACTTAAATTGACAGGCGTCATGAGCTCATGAGAGTATGTCTCACATATTCGGAGAGAAACAAATGTTAATGTTGGTTACTAAAAATTAATTAAAATAATATTTAGATTTTTTTAAATGATAATTATTTGATTAAAATCAGATCATATTAAAATTAAAATATAAATTGTCTTTTATATGATTGTACAATATGTCAAAATTTAAAATATATAATTGTCTATTAAAAACGCATCTGTTAAGACTCGAAATTAATGCTCGATTAAAAACTTCGAAGAAATTGTTATTTAATCAGTTCACTAAAGATGTATGCAACATATATCTCCTTATGTAAAATTAAATATTGTTTTTATTCTTGTGAAAATCCTGTACTATCAAGTAATGTAACTTTTTCTTTATAATTTGACAATTTAATCAAAATTTCAAATTATTACCCAAATGCTATTATTCGGTTTCAATAAAATTCAAACATTAAAGAAAATTGTAATTTATTCGAACGATCTGAGAATTAATTCCTTCACATTGTCGCTGTGATTGTAGGTCGGCAACGCAAGCATTATAAATTTATTATTTGAATGACTCTATATTTACATGTAAATATGGCATATAATATAATACTGATTAAAATATAATGTATGATACTCTATATAATTTTATATGACTATATATTTAATTTTAATTTTTTCCTTTAAAATCAATTTTTATGTAAGATATCATATACTTTTTTAAAAATAGTTCTCTTTATATTAAGAATTTTGCAATAATAAATTCTAATAGCCACTATATATTATTACTATATGGTTATTGTCGTTCATATTTTGACTTTTTATTTGTATGTTTGTGCGTGCATATTTACATTTAATCGATATCAAATTATCTGACGAAGGTGGAATAAATGGTTATTAACCCTTTACTAACCCTTTATTCCACCTTCGTGGAATATAGGGATACTAACCCTTTTTTATATAGGGTTACTAACCCTTTATTCCACGAAGGTGGAATAAAAGGTTAGTAAAAGCTGTAATACATATTGTAGTTTATAATATTAATTTGAGTGAAAATTTTTAAATATATGGTAGTATATTCTAAGAAAAACCTTTAAATACTGCGAATATTTGTTGATTGGTTTGGTGGTAAAAGGGGTAAGTAGGGAATGTATTGTTGTTCAATAAATTTCACAACATTAATTCGACTGGGCCAATGTTTATAAGATATAATTGGCGTCTTAATTAAAATTTTTGTTTATCTAATTTTTGTTTAATTTTAATTTTATTATAATTAAGTTAAATTTCCGCTAGGTCGGAAATTTAACATTACATTTAAAATGTAATATATATATTCAAATTTATTGAATCAATGATATAAAGTTTTATTCACTTTAGCGAAAGTTCGCCAAAGTTTGTAAAATATAAGTTGTTGAGCACCAGCAATTTATTAAAATTCATGTTTTGAAAATATCTAAGGAACGAGAGGTTTGTTATCACTTATATAACATACAACCAAAATCAGGTAATCTAATGTAATTTAATCTATACTTAAATCAATTATGAATCTTGCAATCCGATAGATTTCGTATTTTATTTAAATTCATAATACGTTACCTATAAAAATTGGAAAAGAGTTATTAAAATTACTAAAGACGTTATGTTGAAATCTAAAGAAAGCATTTAATTTCGAATTATCAAAGTCTGGGACTCTGTCTAAATGAGTTGTTGAATAGACAAAAAAATTATCGAAATTTAAAAATTAAAACACAAAATATAGAAATACAATACAAAAATACAGTTACATAGATCTGAAAACGGTTATCCCGGAAGAAACACATAAATATTAAATAAATTTATTGAAATTTGGAGCAGAATTAACAGAATTTAGCGAAATATTGAAAATTAAAATTGTTTTTGATCCTGTTCCCAAATTTCAATTAAGAAAAATGGATCATCAAAATTAAAATCAAATATTGACTATTATATAAGGTAAGGAGGCTAATTAGTGATAGTCTTTAAGTGAAATTTTTTTAATAAACGACCAATCGATAGATTTAAATATTCGATTTAATATAAAAATTTTCAGTACTTCGAATCCATGATTGCTTCGAATGCTTTAAGTTAATTGAACACTAAATGCATGTAGTTGCTCAGACAATAACAACATCGACATTATATACAAAATTGCAAATTTAAATATATTTTTTAAAATTATATATTAAAATGTATATCAAAATGTTTATGTTGCTCACTTTTATGATCAATTTTACAGACAATTTACTGCGATTTATTCACATAAGTGACTTGATTTATTTACACGACAAGGAAACATAATCAACACTGATGTTCATTGCTATTTTAAAATTTGTATTTATCAGCAAACAAGAATTAATTTTTACTTTAGCTTCTTTATTATCACAAAAAATGCAATTAGTCACACTTTGCAATAGATGAACGATATAACGATGAAATTAGATCAGCTAACTGAGTCTACTTATTTTATATTATTTATAAATTAAAAAATAATGCTAAATAAAATTTAAGTAATTAAATAATAAATAATAAAAAATTATAAATAATTATACCAACTTGAAATTTAAAATTGAAATTTTAAATAAAAGTCAATTTTTATGAATTAATTTATAAATAACAGACGATAAATTAGAATTAAGATTATAGGTCATAAGAAAGAACTGCTATGTTATCAGGTTTCGGTGCCTATTCCTCGATCAACACAGCAGCAGGGTTAAACACGAGCTAATGGCATATTTCCTCTGATGAAATTTGATTATATGGTGTATCTTATTTTAATACAAAATATATTATTTATTATCGGTCTATAATTTCTTTTCGCTTAATAGCTTAAATTTATTTTTAATAATATTTTGTTGTTAAATTTATTTTTAATAATATTTTGTGGATTTATATATTTTACTATTTTCTGTTTGATGATATTTTTATAGTAACCTAATTAAAAAAGATGTATCTATTAAATTGTATAAATGATTATTTTATTTTATAGTAACCTAGTTTAAAATACGCATCTATTAAATTATTTAAATGATTTTTAAGAAAGATAATATCGTTACATATTATAACAATTCCTAAAATTTTATTATTTATTGTATTGTACTTTATATTATATGATATGCAAAGATATGCTTCATATTTATAAACATATTTTGCTCATTAAAAATACGTTTCTTGTGATTTTTTGTCCTTTTGTGTATATTTGTCTATTTATTGATGTATAAACTTATCCAACACAAAAACATTATTACTTAAATAATATTTTGTTGATTTATACATGTGACTATTTTCTGTTTGATTGTATTTTTAAATGATAAATAATAAACAATATTTTATGTATTCATCTATTTTAATTTTTTTTAGTTTTTATCTTATCAAATCAGCTAACTCAGTCTACGTATTTAATATAATTATGAAATAAACAAAACATAATAATGCTAAATCAAAATTTAATAATTAAATAATAAAATTAATAATTGTTTTTAGATTTTCTATAATTTAAATCAAGTTTAAATAAAAAATTGAAATTTAAAATAAAAATCAATTTTTTAAGAATGGGATAATAAATAGCAGACTATATATCAAAATAAGGATTAGAGATCATCAACTGGAGCTCAAAAAATTCGTTCTTTGATATACTGATGAAAGAAGTTAATTATAATGATTTAAGGATAAACACAAATATGAATGTAGTGATTTAAGTTTAGAAACAATTATTACAGGTCACTGTACGATAATGGATAAAAAGAGTATAAAGGTTGAATCAGATAATATAACTACACGAATAATATATTGGAATCCAAAATTACATAAAAATCCGATAAAATCTAGGTTCATATGTAGTGCGTTTTAATATACATTAAAACCACTTTCTGTCTAAACGAATAAAATATTTAAAGTAATTAAAGCACATTTTAAAAAATATTGCAAGGTAATCGAAATTAATACTGGTATAAAACACTATTTCATCATGAACTCTACTAATTTTCAGGTAATTTTCAGAACACACAAAAGGAATAAATTTTCAAAATATAAATACATACGATTTTAGTAAGCTTTATACAAATCTAGATTTAGTAGATATTAATGAATATTTAGCAGATATATATTCTAATATATTATTCTAGTATATTTTACAAAGTATATTATTTATTATCCATCCATAAAAATTTGCCATTTAAGAGTTTAAATTTATTCTTTATATTATTGTGTTGATTTATATATTTTACTATTTTCTGCTTGATGTTATTTTTATAGTAACCTAGTTTAAAATATGCATCTTTTAAATTATTTAAATGATTTTGAAGAAAGCCAATATCATTGCATATTGTTGCAATTCTTAAAATTTTATTATTTAATGTATTATATTTTATATTATACGATATGCATGAATGCTCAAGCAAAATTATGTTTCTTGTAAATTTAAATATGACATCTTTACGATATAAATTAAAAGTAGTTTTAATTGATGTTAATTTAATGCTCATATCAAGATATATAGTTAATATTATATGATATAGTTAATAATATATTATATTAATATTATATTACATCATATATTATATGATGTTGATCAATTTTTAAATGGATCAATTAGGTTTTAATGCTTTAGCTAACGCTGTAAAATATTTTATTTCAAAGAGTTAGATATTACGTTCAATCGTTAACTCAATTGTTCTAGCTTCTAAGTAGAAAAAATAATATTTAGCATTAATACGTAAAGAGCACGAATGCTAGATAATCACATACTGATAATATATTACACTTGACACCAATACGCCATTTATTTCAAATGGCGTATAGGTGTCATACCAATACCTAAATCTATTTAATAAATGAAAATGATTAATGTTTTTATTGTTAGTATTCTATCTTTGTAGTAGCGTCTCGTGACTAATCATCGACAGCATTAATATCGAAAGCATTAATGCATTTCGTGTGATTTGATAGTAAGACTCATCGTCTATAAGGTAACATTATACTCTACATTACATTTATTAACACTGTCGAATTGAAGCTATATGTTTTTCCCTTGATTTCTAAACGTCTCAACGTCTATAACGTAACATTATATTCTATATTATTACGTTTATTAACAGTATCGAATTGAAGCTGTATGTTTTCTTCTCTTTGATTTCTAAACGTCTCAACGTCTATAACGTAACATTATATTCTTTATTATTACGTTTATTAATACTGTAAAATTGAAGCTAATTGTTTTCTTCTCTTTGATTTCTAATTTTATATAATTTAAAATATTTTAATACTTTAAATCTATAGTAATCTTCCTAATTTTAGTTAATCCTTCCACTACCAACGCTGATTTAATTTGAAATAAGAAATGATTTCATTTAAATTGGTAAAATGTAAGACGAAAGTCTTTTATTAAATATAATTAACAATAAAAGCAGGCGAGTTGAGTGATCGTCAGCCAACATTAAAAGGATCGAAATATTGATGTTGGCTTATAGGTAGGATTAAAGTAGAGTCAATGATAAAAATAATCATCCAAATTTCAATGGTAATAATAACTGCACATGTATATCGACTGAAAATTAGGAAACAAATCATAGATGACTAGTTTGAAAATTGCAATTAATCGCAAAAATATACAGGTTGTTAAATTGAAGGTAGAACCGTCAATATTTTTAAAAAAATATACTATCTTAAAATATAGAAGCAAAATATAGATGGCTAGTTTGATAATAGTGATTAATCGGTAAAATATGTAGGTTTTTAAATTATAAGTAGCACCTTCCCATACAAACGCTAAATTAATTTGAAATCACAAATGATTTCAATTAAATTTGCAAAATGTAAGACGAAAGTTGTTAATACCCTTAAAGCAGACGAGTCAAGTTATCGACAGCCAACATTAAAAGGATCGAAACGTGAAACGTAGGCATTGGATCAGTAGCTGATGAGGTCGACTAATACTGAAAGGTAGCGTCATGCTGTTGGCTTGTAGATAGGATTAAGGTAGCATAGAATGTCGTCGAAATTTTAATCAAGTATACTATATATATTAACAGTATATTGTATACAAAAAATACTATATAGTCAAACAAATAAAATGAACAAGTGAACTAGGTAATCGGTAAGTCTTTTAGTGTTACCGTTTCTTATTAATCATCATTGTTAGATATCAATTTATCATTATTCACCTCTCTTTTTTGCTTTATTTAATTTTTTACTTACAAACATCATCAGAAAATAATTATTATTGAAAAATTGCAAAAGGTGATTTTTTTGGTCAGTCAGCTTTTGAAAATTTGACTAATTTCCAAGAAGCAATTTTGTTTCACTATATACAGTTCAATCAAGAATTAAATACCGATTAATATAATTAAAATGATATTTCATAAGATTTGGTATTTATCTATTATCATTTATATTGGCAAGCAAATTTAACCAATTTTAAGATTGACCCTAGTCAACTTGTACTATTCCTTAAACCAACTTTACTAGTCGATTTACAATCCAAAAATACAAAAACTTACAATCTTTAAGTGACACAATCTGATTGTGTCACTTAAAATGTGACACAATCAGTGTCTGCGTTGAGCGCAAAAATCTCCTCACGATATTTTTGGCGTAAAAATCTCCTGAAAATTTATTCACCCCTAAAATGAAAATTTTCAAACAAAATATAATCAGGAGCAATAAAGGAAAGGAAAAGATAGCTTATGAAGAATATTTCTACACTATTAGGTAGTGTAGAAACTCTACCTAATAGTGTTTAGGTCGTGAAGCAATATTATACACTATTAGGTAGTGTTTAGGTAGTGTTTAGGTAGTGAAACAATTTAGGTAATCAGGAGTAATAAAGGAAAGGGAGAAAAGGGGGGAAGGGAGAACAAAGCTCAAAGCAAGTATCATATTTGTGATTATATTTTTATGATTACATTCATATGATTATATTTTCTTTGAAATTTTTCATTTTAAGGGTGAATAAATTTTCAGGAGATTTTTACGCCAAAAATAGTGTAGAAATATCCTTCATAAGTTATCTTTTCCTTTCCTTTATTGCTCCTGATTATATTTTCTTTGAAATTTTTCATTTAAGGGGTGAATAAATTTTCAGGAGATTTTTACGCCAAAAATCTCCTGAGGAGATTTTTGCGGACAGTCCAGTCTCTGAATCCTACTAAAAATCCATTACAAATAGATACTAGGGCTATGGAAATATCTTTTCCTGAATTAAAAAAGTATTGCTCGCCTCAAATCGTCATGATTTTTATCTTTGAATATATTCAAGTTAAATAAATTTGTTAGTTAGAGCTATGTAGTATGTATGAATGTACTATCAAGGATTGAAAAATATTTGAATGTGTTATTGAAGGAGAAATACTTTCACTTTTCTGCTGTACAAATAACAAGCTGTCATACCTCTAGCGCTATTCAAATTGTGGTGGTCCATACAAAGAACTTTTTAAAGATTTCTAACTATTATAAACGATATGGATATTATGTCGGTGTATAATAGGATGGCAAAATATTTTAATCACCCAAAGCATGCTATACTCTTATATTGTTATACTTTTAAATTTTCAAAAGTTCATAGACTTCGTGGCGTCACTATTACTGTTACGAAATCAAAGATGTCTGACAATTTTGTAGCCAGCTGGCTTTGCGCCTTGCCAGAAAAGTTGCGTAGAAATAAATGCAAGACATTTTAGATAAATATATTATACATTATGTGTTAATAGTAAGATGATTATATTCAATAATATTTGAATATATTTTTATGTTAGTATGTATTTAGATGTTTAAACAATTCTGAGTTTTGAAAAAAAAATTTAAGATTAAGATAATTTCAATTTTTTAATTTATAGTACAATATATGTAGTCTCAGTTAAATGATCTGATCTATTAGTTCAGATCACTTATTAGTGTTTAACCTCCTCATGATGACCACTTAATTTTAATACATGGTATATTATTTAAGGTTAATAATATTATTAAATAATATTATTATTTAATATATTATAATAATATTATAATATATAAGAATATTATAAGAATACTATTATTTAATATATAATAATATTATTATTTAATAATACTATTATTTAATACCAGAGAACCAGAGGACGACCTATTCTTAAAGAAAACCAATAATATCTTTATGGGACCCATTTGCGGGTGACCCTGTTTTATCTTATAAGATGCTACAGGTGACCCTGTAGCATCTTATGGATGCTCCGACGAGCATCCATAAGAAACCTTTACAGTCAAACGAATCCACTCAATGATTCTGCAAACGAATAGAAATGTTAGGAATCAACCCCGTTAAGGCCTATTTGAAGGAACCTACACATTTGTAAGAACCTACACATTTGTAAGAACCTACACATTTTACAATATTCACATTTGTAAATATTGCTATAAAAAATTATTTAATATATTATAATATTATTATTTAATGATAATATTTAATATTATTAGGTATATTTTTTAATTTTTAAATTTATTATATTTAAAATATAATATAATCATGTAATCTTCCTCCTATTTGTTGATCGTTTATTCAAGGATGATAATCTATTTTTCTTTGTATAGAGAAAAATATATTTTATTTTATTAATTAATAGTTTATATTTTAAGCATTTATCATTATTTTAGATAATTTATTAATTATATATTAATCGGTTCATATAAACAATGGGTTATATAATTTTATTTTAAGATTTAGATGTTATTTCAAAATTTAGAGTACAAAATATATAGTTTAAGTGAAGTGATCTGATTCGTAATTTCGTTTTATAATTTCATATTCCGGTAAAATTAATGCAATAGAGAACATCACTTGAAATTTTTCATTAATGTATAAATATCGAGTAAAGCAGCAAAAACAAATCTATTAAATGGGAATTTTATCAAAAATATAATCTTATTCGTTAAAATGTAAAATGCAATCTTTAAAATGTAAATAAGAATAAATTGGCCAAATTTAATTCGTCAGGTATTTCGACAAGGAAGAGTTCAAACATAAAATTTTTTAAATCGTCGTTGTGTGTATGTTTCTCATATACGCCGACCGATCCAAAACATTTCACGGCATTTACGTATGCACTTTATAGCCAAACTGCTTAAATTATTTTAGTAACTATAATACTAAAATTTAAAAATTTTATGCAGCTCTATTTATACAAAAACTTATTTTCACCGTTCTGACTACATAAATTCGAAAACTTGTTTATGACGTATTTGCCACGACTTTAATATATGCATTTTAGCTGGCTGTATTTTCAGTTCATAGTTATGCTAGTTTTACACGGTCGGTCGCTTAGATTTAGATCCATTTAGATACGCCATTTGTAGAAAACAAAACCTAATTTAATATTAGTTGGATTTGAGCTATGGATTGAAATAAAATAGGAGCGTCAGGCCATATAACACTAAGACAATATGTTGCCATAAACATTAGAATTTTAATTTTATAAATTCTTGTAACATAACCATTTGTTCAAATAATAAAAGGAATAACTGTTCAAATAATTTTACAGCTATGGCTTTTATAGAATAAACCTAATTGTCGTGGATAGATTTTAGTCCAATATATAAACTGGATATCTGTATACATTTTTTTAATTGAATACATTATATAATACATATCATTTTATATTTAAATACTAATGGCATAATTTTTATTTGTATATTTATCAAATTTTAGATTATACAATGATCATAAAATTAATTTTAATAGTGCAGATATGTCTCCATTTGTCAATAGAGACAAATTTACCAAAACGGAAAATCAAAATCAAAATGACAAAGTAAATAATTTAACGATTAACAATAAAGCGGATATTGATCTTTTTATTAAGTAATACAATTTTACTGAGGAAAGAAATAACAACAACAATTTATTGACAAGAAAAAACAAATAATAATACACAAGATTTTTCCTGTCAACCACTGGTCCGGATGTAGATGCAGTGTACAAACTAAACTACTCCAGACATCGCGATTCTGGGCGACATACTAGAGTTCCCTTTCATATAGCGCAAGGCGTTCTTCGGCCAGTTTCGAGATTTGATCTCTCAATCGGCACCGAGGTCTATTTCGAGGTCTCTTTCTAGAGAGTTTGGTCTGGAAAACCCTCAGAGGAAGGTGATTCCTAGACATCCTCGGAACATGTCCGAGCCACCTCAACTGTCTTTCTTCGATATGGAGAAGCACTGATGTTCCTGTCGTTCCTCGATAGCAATATCCCAAGATATTAATCATTCCTTTTCAAGCATATACTGAAAGTTTATATTTAAAAAGGACCTACTGATTTCAGAATATACTGAAAGTATATGTTGATGAAAGCCCCGTTGATGTAATTAAGAAAATATCATAATGATCTAAATATCATGTATTACACAATGAGGCAGGTGACTGATTTATTCGTTAAAAAACTATCAATTTATATTTATATATAGCAATTTATATATGGCATTCTTATTTTATGATGGTATTTTTATTGCAATGATTAAAAAAGTAAAATATTAACACCTGCTAAAGATAAAAATCTATTTATTGTTCAGAGCGTTTAAACATAACAGTTGAAAATGACTATGGCTCACGTATCCGGGCTTTTAAACATAGAGATGAATAGAAAAAGAAATTATTACATTTGATTGAGAGAATCTTACAATCAATAGTCCTATTTAAGTGTTTAAATATAACACTTCAAAAGGACTATTGCAATAGTCGAAAATGTGTGAACAATAATTTTTTTTCTATTCCTCTCGATGTTTAAACGCCCTGAACAATTGAATAGCACATCAAACGTTCACTTATACGTTTATTGATTGAACAAGATAGAGTGAAATAAATTAGTTTCTTTCAAATTACAATGACTGATTGATTTTATCATCAACACTAAAACATACACTCTATCTTGCTATTTTTAAGAAATTACTATTTTTTACAGATGAGGGCCGGCTGACGGCACCAGTGTGTTTTGGCATACTCGTGCCATCTGCCGGTCCTCCGCAGCAGCCAGCAGGGAGAGGTACCCGACACTGATGAGTCCGAACAATGACGAAAAAGTACTAGTTATCATTTGGTTAATTATTTCATGACTGTCTCACTGCCCATATACTATTTTTTAATTGTGATATTTCACATTCTTTAGCATCAAGATAAAAAGTTAAAGCAAAAGCATTTTCATTAGGTAAACTTAAGGATAATACTATCAAAATGATTCCTGTATAGTCGAAGGCCACGTTAAACATCATTTCAAAATCTAATTTACTAACTACTAACATGCGTTTTAGCACACCTACAAAGGTCTATATGAAATAGTGATTGATTGAAATGTAATGCAGTGTATGTTGTTATGTCCGATAGATGAACAACTGTAAACGACCATTCTTGATTGGAATAGCTGGTGGACAGTGCTCAGGAAAGACATCAACAATAGAAAAGATGGTATCTGCCTTGAATGAAAAGATTAGTAAAAATTCCGCTTTCACTATGAGGAGAAAACGACCCCGTATCGCGATACTTGATTTAAAGATGTTTTCCCGTTTAACGGCTGACAATAAATCAATGCAGCAGCACAACGTCGATAGCGATCGCATAAATGACTGTTTACCGTCAATTTACCAAAGTCCAGAACATCCTTCCGTAATCGATGATAATCTTTTGCAGAAAACTATTGAAAATATACTTGAATATGATCAGAATGATGCCAGCAGTTCAATTTTGGATATTTCTTCATTGCTGAAGCGACCAACCAATGACAGTACCGATCCAATATTAATTAAAAACACAAAGTTAGAATTGCCAGTAGACATCCTTTTTATTGAAGGTACTTTAAGCTTCTATTACAAGGCGTTAAGAAAACTTATGAATCTTCGACTGTTCGTTAACTGCGATCCGGATATTCGACTTGTTCGACAAGTGCTGCGTGATGCCAATGTCCGGACTTTACCGGAAATTTTAAGCTATTATGCAACTTGCGTTAAGCCAGCGTTTGAGGAATACTGCTTGCCGACTAAAAAATATGCACACATAATAATTCCAAGGGGATGTGATAACGACGTTGCTATCGATTTGATTGTTCAACACTTACAAGAGATACTGATCGAAAACAACAATACTGACGACGATATCATTGACGATAACGATGAAGAATTTATAGAAAAGAGTGATGTGGTAAATAGCGTAAACGCAGCGGACACGTCAGTTGTACATAATGGAGTTAAATGTGAAAAGCATGTACTGACAATTACGAGCGACGATAGTATGACACAGCATCAACCATGTGAGCAAGATAACCGAAGCGCACACTAAAGATTAAATTTTGAAAACAGTATATCTGTTTTTACAAAATAATATATAAATGAACAATTCATATAAGGTAATAATCTGTTCATATTGATTTTTAAATGAATTTCTGAATGGATTTCTAAAAATCATCTATATGATTTCGATAAAAGTCGTCTAAATGGATTTGTAAATTCAACTTAATAATTTTAATCAAACATATTTGAGACGCAATTTATGTTTCAACCGTCATTTATTGGAATTTTAAAGATGATTTCCGACAAATATTATAGTATTTCGATATCTAGTATCATCCTCATATTAAAAAATAAGTTGAAACGGGTTTCGACTTTTTGGATTACCGAATTCAGATATATGTAAATAACAATTATTATCAGTTATGATCCTCACACGTAGGTCTAGCAATTGCAGCTTTCGTTATTGTATTTAGAATTGTTTTATTTTTTTATTTGGGAATTTTGTGATACTCAATGAAGGTATAAATCAACTTTGCTTTCTTCTGTGTTCAAATTTTCGTTGGCTTTACATAATTAATAAATAAGCAAGCATAATAGGCAATTGTGTCTGGTCGAGGATTTGCACCAGATCGTGTTATCTTCAGAATTATCAAAAGTATATCAAAGAAGATCATTAAAATTTTTACTATTAATAATCAGTTAAAGTGGATATTGCGATCTGTTGCAGGCCTACCCGAAGCTGAAGCCAAAAAATGTATGAGAATTTATGGTGTTTTTATTTGCAAAATCCGGGCAGAAACAATTGGTTGCCCGAAAATAGTTAAAACTTAATAAAGCTAGAAGTACGAAAAACTGTAAATAAATCAAATCAGCTAACTGAGTCTACGTATTTAATATAATTATAAAATAAACAAAACATAATAATGCTAAATCAAAATTTAATAATTAAATAATAAAATTAATAATTGTTTTTAAATTTTCTATAATTTAAATCAGATCGATTTCTAATCGATCTGATAGACAAAATATGCATTTCACTTCACAGAGAAGTAAAAAGTACACTACGAAAACTTATGAATTTAGCAGAATATAAAATTATATTTATGCTTTTTGATCCAAAATAGTAGCCAAATTATAATATTAAAATTTTAAATAAAATTTAAATATAATTAAAATATATTTTAATTAAAATTTTATTATTTATTGTATTGTACTTTATATTATATGATATGCAAAAATATGCTTCATATTTTAAACATATTTTGCTCATTAAAAATACGTTTCTTGTGATTTTTTGTCCTTTTGTGTATATTTGTCTATTTATTGATGTATAAACTTATCCAACACAAAAACATTACTTAAATAATATTTTGTTGATTTATACATGTGACTATTTTCTGTTTGATTGTATTTTTGAATGATAAATAATAAACAATATTTTATGTATTCATCTATTTTAATTTTTTTTAGTTTTTATCTTATCAAATCAGCTAACTGAGTCTACGTATTTAATATAATTATAAAATAAACAAAACATAATAATGCTAAATCAAAATTTAATAATTAAATAATAAAATTAATAATTGTTTTTAGATTTTCTATAATTTAAATCAAGTTAAAATAAAAAATTGAAATTTAAAAAGTCATTTTTATGAATTGACTAATAAATAACAGACGTTGTATCAGAATAAGAATTAGAGGTCATCAGGAGGAACTGCTATGCTATCAGGTTTCGGCCCCTAACTCCTCTACCCAACATAGCAGCGGGGCCAAATACATGCTAATGATGTATTTCCTCTGAAATAACTATCTAGTATCTTATTCTAATACAAAGTATATTATTTATTATCCATCCATAAAAATTTCCGCTAATGATTTTAAATTTATTTTTAATATTATTGTGTTGATTTATATATTTTACTATTTTCTGTTTGATTTTATTTTTATGCTATCCATATGAATCGTTAACAAAGGACCAAACCACAAATAACTCCTCAACAAAGAATTTTTAGACTAAGACATATTTTCCCGCAATAAACACTTAATATTTGACCTCGCTGCTATGTTGGGTAGAGGAGTTAGGGTTCGAAACCTGATAGCATAGCAGTTCCTCCTGAAGATATATCTCATATAATTTTTTACACAGTTCTGGTAAATTCATATTCGATCAAGTGTAAAATAAGTCAGGCATTTTTTACTAATAACTTTCAATTCGAGATCTGTTATTTGTCTAAATATGAATGTTTTAACTACCAGTATATATAGAGAGAGTTAAACACATATTATCACGTCATTTTTACGATATTAATTAACAATAGTTTTAATTGATGTTAATTTAATGTTCATATCTCGACATATACCTTCTTTATCATCAATATTGGTTTTATTAAGAATAAGGCTACCTTGATAAATTTAAAAATGAATTTAAACATAACGTCATTTAAAAAAATGAATTTAAACATAACGTCAAAATTTTTTTAGTAAATTATATTATTAGAATTAATATCGAAACATTCTTGTAAATTTAAATATGCCATTTTACGATATAAATTAAAAGTAGTTTTAGTTAATGTTAATTTAATGTTCATATATAGATATATACCTTCTTTATCGTCAATATTAGTTTTATTAAGAATAAGACTTTCTGGATAAATTTGTTCACTTATTGAATAAAATTTATTAGAGTTAAATACACATCACTCATATATCGGAACATATTTTTTATCTCTATATAATTTAAATTTATTTATATTTATATTAAGGATAAGGCTACTTCGCTCTAAATTTATTTTTAATACAAGTTATTTTTATCTTTAAATTTTTATTTTTGAAGAATGCTAATATCATTACATATTATTTATAAGTTTTATTAGGAATAAGGCTACCTGGATAAATTGGTTCGCTCATTGAATAAAAATTATTAGAGTTAAATACATATATATCATCAATGTATCGAAACATATCATATTTTTAAATAATTTAGATCTATTTTTTAAATAGTTATGAGCAAATTCATATTCTATAAAGCTTAAAAATAAGTCAGCTATAATTGGGCTACTATTACCACCCATTGATATACCTTTTATTTGTCTAAATATAAATGTCTATACCTTTAAATTATTTTGATTTATTAAAATATTCAAGAATTCTAATAATTCAATTTTATCCATATATTTATATTTACTTGATACTGTAAGTTTTATGAAATAGGCGATATATATATGTATATATTTTTTCGAATATAAGATTTATTTATTTTCTAACGTTTCTTTTTTCAGATAAACTTATTATTAAAAATAAATTTTAAAGCAACTCTCAGTCAAAATATTTGTTTCTGCGATGATCAATTATGAATTGCGTATATCAGGAGTATCCATGCACTACCGCTTTTCCCCGGAAAAGCGGCCTGAAAAAATATTTAAAGGAAAAAGAAAATATATTTTCTTTTATATAAAAGAAAATATATCTGCTAAATATTCTTTAATATCGGTTAAATCTAGAATTGTATAAAGCGTACTAAAATCGTACGTATTTATATTATGAAAATTTATTCCTTTTGTGTGTTCTGAAAATTACTTTGTAGAATTCATGCTGAAATAGTGTTTTATACCAGTACTAATTTCGATTAACCTACAATATTTTTTGAAGTGTGCTTTAATTACTTTAAGTATTTTATTCATATAAACAGAAAGTGGTTTTAATGTGCATTTAAAAGCGCTACATATAAACCTAGGTTTTATTGGATTTATATGTAATTTTAGATTCCAATAAAATATAGGTATAGTTTTATTATCTGATTCAATCTTTATACGCTTTTTATCCATTATCGTACAGTGACCTGTAATAATTGTTTCTAAACTTAAATCACTACATTCATATTTGTGTTTATCCTTAAATCATTATAATTAACTTCTTTCATCAGTATATCAAAGAACGAATTTTTTGAGCTCCAGTTGATGATCTCTAATCCTTATTTTGATATATAGTCTGCTATTTATTATCATATTCTTAAAAAATTGATTTTTTATTTTAAATTTCAATTTTTTTATTTTAACTTGATTTAAATTATAGAAAATCTAAAAACAATTATTAATTTTATTATTTAATTATTAAATTTTGATTTAGCATTATTATGTTTTGTTTATTTTATAATTATATTAAATACGTAGACTCAGTTAGCTGATTTGATTCATCTAACTTGCTGGAAAATTATAAGAAAAATATTGTCATATCCATAATACATAGTTTCAGTATTTCTGACAGGTCATATTAACGGGAAAACAAAGTTAACAGGTCAATAATAACATGTCAGTAGAACAAATATAATAAAAACTATGAATAAATGTCATTAGCACCAATATTATGAATTACGCATATTCGTTTCGAATCAAACATGCCTTTCTTATTTATGTATATTTAATTGACATGACCATATTTTCTATTACATAGAAAATGGTGCGGTAATTAATAACTTATGCTTGAAAGGTTTCGAGGACTATCTACAATGGTTTAAAGATGACTGTCTACAATTGTCCAAAGATGTCCATATACCATAGTCTAAAATTGTTAAAAAAAGTAAAATATATAAATCAACACAATAATATAAAGAATAAATTTAAACTCTTAAGTGGCAAATTTTTATGGATGGATAATAAATAATATACTTTGTATTAGAATAAGATACTAGATAGTTATTTCAGAGGAAATACATCATTAGCATGTATTTGGCCCCGCTGCTATGTTGGGTAGAGGAGTTAGGGGCCGAAACCTGATAGCATAGCAGTTCCTCCTGATGACCTCTAATTCTTATTCTGATACAACGTCTGTTATTTATTAGTTAATTCATAAAAATGACGTTTATTTTAAATTTCAATTTTTTATTTAAACTTGATTTAAATTATAAAAAATCTAAAAACAATTATTTATTTTATTATTTAATTAGTAAATTTTGATTTAGCATTATTATGTTTTGTTTATTTCATAATTATATTAAATACGTAGACTGAGTTAGCTGATTTGATAAGATAAAAACTAAAAAAAATTAAAATAGATGAATACATAAAATATTGTTTATTATTTATCATTTAAAAATACAATCAAACAGAAAATAGTCACATGTATAAATCAACAAAATATTATTTAAGTAATAATGTTTTTGTGTTGGATAAGTTTATACATCAATAAATAGACAAATATACACAAAAGGACAAAAAATCACAAGAAACGTATTTTTAATGAGCAAAATATGTTTATAAATATGAAGCATATCTTTGCATATCATATAATATAAAGTACAATACAATAAATAATAAAATTTTAGGAATTGTTATAATATGTAACGATATTATCTTTCTTAAAAATCATTTAAATAATTTAATAGATGCGTATTTTAAACTAGGTTACTATAAAATAAAATAATCATTTATACAATTTAATAGATACATCTTTTTTAATTAGGTTACTATAAAAATATCATCAAACAGAAAATAGTAAAATATATAAATCCACAAAATATTATTAAAAATAAATTTAACAACAAAATATTATTAAAAATAAATTTAAGCTATTAAGCGAAAAGAAATTATAGACCGATAATAAATAATATATTTTGTATTAAAATAAGATACACCATATAATCAAATTTCATCAGAGGAAATATGCCATTAGCTCGTGTTTAACCCTGCTGCTGTGTTGATCGAGGAATAGGCACCGAAACCTGATAACATAGCAGTTCTTTCTTATGACCTATAATCTTAATTCTAATTTATCGTCTGTTATTTATAAATTAATTCATAAAAATTGACTTTTATTTAAAATTTCAATTTAAAATTTCAAGTTGGTATAATTATTTATAATTTTTTATTATTTATTATTTAATTACTTAAATTTTATTTAGCATTATTTTTTAATTTATAAATAATATAAAATAAGTAGACTCAGTTAGCTGATCTAATTTCATCGTTATATCGTTCATCTATTGCAAAGTGTGACTAATTGCATTTTTTGTGATAATAAAGAAGCTAAAGTAAAAATTAATTCTTGTTTGCTGATAAATGCAAATTTTAAAATAGCAATGAACATCAGTGTTGATTATGTTTCCTTGTCGTGTAAATAAATCAAGTCACTTATGTGAATAAATCGCAGTAAATTGTCTGTAAAATTGATCATAAAAGTGAGCAACATAAACATTTTGATATACATTTTAATATATAATTTTAAAAAATATATTTTAATTTGCAATTTTGTATATGATGTCGATGTTGTTACTCAATTTCATCATAAAATGATGAAATTGTCTAATGATGTTTACTTCAAAAGTCAACATCATTAGTCAATTCATCAAAATTAATTTTTATATTAAATTTATAAATTTTAACATAATTTTATATAAGATATTAATTTTATATAATAATTATTTATTATAAAATACGTAGACTCTTTTAGCTGATATAATTGAGTTTTCTAACGCTCTATTAATATCTGCTAAATCTAAATTTCCGTATATATATTTCCAAATAGATAAATTTATATTTAATAATATTTCTTCCAATTAAATCATATGTTGCGTTCACATTTAAATAACTATAATTTACACCTTTTAATGTATCTTTATTCCACATAGAATTTTATTAAAGCACTTCACCTTTCGGTTTAGGCCGCCAAAATTAATAAAATAATAAAGTAAATTAACGAAACTACTAATCCATTCAAATAACTGCAAAAATAGTTTATTTTGTGTGTTTGCACTGTATCGTTAGTTCGTTTCACTTGACTTTTTTAAGTTCATTGAACCTTTCCATAGTTAAGTTTATCTATTACATTATCTGGCTGAAAATAATACATTATGCTACGGCAATACAATTGACTTTTAATCCTTTCGTTTAAATTTTAATATGTACACGGGAAGGTACTATATTAATCCGTGCAAGTAACTGTAAAAATATTGAACTATGCAGGATAACTCTATACCAATGCGTAAATTTACATATTGTCAAATGATCGTTTTCGTAAGCACCAGGAGAAATCAAGTTATTGAAGTCACGCCGCTTCACTTTCGATAAGAATTCGACAACTATCATGGAAATAAAACATTATAATGCATTTGATGGATTTTATATTAAAATATTTTAAAATAATATCCATAGTCTTCTTTTAAAAACTAAAACTATTTTAATTTATCCTAATTTTTATATAATAAATTTATGATAATTTTATGATAATTTATTATTTAAATGTATTTTAATTATTTTAATATTTTAGTTAATTTAAAATATTTTATAAGTTTTTAAAGAAATCATTTGTTATAAAATGAAGATTAATTAACGACTATGATAAATTAATAAAAATAAAAATTAAATTCCTATTTAATAATTTATTATTTAAATGTATTTTAATTATTTTAATATTTTAGTTAATTTAAAATATTTTATAAGTTTTTAAAGAAATCATTTGTTATAAAATGAAGATTAATTAACGACTATAAAAATAAAAGTTAAATTCCTAAATTCAAAAATTGTATAACATTTATTTATTATTTTCTTCATATAAATTTGATGATTTGAACAATCTGGTCAAGCAGTTACATTAGTCTTCTTTAAAAACTAAGAATACTTTAATTTATCCTAATTTTTATAAATAACTTAATTATTTATAATAAATTTATAATAATTTAATAAAACATTTAATAACATTAAATGTTATTAATCATTAAATTAATCATTTAATTTAATAACATTAAATTTTTAATGTTAAAAAATTACAATTTTAAATATTTCATAACACATTTAAATCTAATATTTACAATAAAATCATTACAATTATTTTCCACATTATAGAAAAAATATAATTATAGGAATATAATTCTACATTTTTAATTCAGTTTTTAGTAGTTCAAATCGAAACGAAAATATGAAACATATCCTCTCGTCAAAGTCCCAGTTAATTGATTTGTTTTACCCGAAATATTATCATTTTACCCGAAATGTTACCCGAATTGATATCATGCATGAGTAAAATACCAGACAATTGTAATATTATAAAATATTGTGTTTAAAAATTTCAAATACTGTAATTTTACAAGTTATAAAATAGTATTGCCTCGTAGATGAGAGCGACATTTATAGATGAAATATTGAACTTAAGCTGTTATATTTATTGTTAATAAATGCATTTATCCGGTATTATTTTACTTGATTGTGTGACATTATATTACTTTATAACTTTCTATTACTCTATTTATACTGATTTACTTGAAAATTTAATTAAATTCTATTAATTGCAACCACGATCTGACCAAATTTCCAAATCTTGATAGCAAATAAGTGAAAATGCTTCGTATTTAATCCGACCAAATCAAGTACTTCTATGGTGTTCTTCAACTTGTATATACGAATAATGAACTTTCAGATAGAAATGTTTACTGGCATGCAGTTATTGACCCGTTAAAGTCAAATTCCGGATTAAGACTAACTAAAAAACACACCAGCATCAGATATACTTAAATTTGTTCGCAAGTGACTTTATTTGTGAATATGGGGCATCCTGTTACTTGATCGGGATCATTTCAAAACTTCAGCAAACATATTTTTTTATCGAAAAAATCTTTTAAAATGTACGAGATTGCTTTACACAGCAACCGTAAATAGCAAATAGATACACGTAACCAAGTTAGTAATCAACTAACTAGTGATATCGACTAACTTTGGTGACATTGAAACATCCTCGAGTTGACTAAGTTCAGTTCTTCGTCTTCTAGAAAATTATCAGCATCATCTTTGAAAGAAAAATAAGCAAATATGTATGACAGATAAATAAAGTCAATTTCATTCAATCAAACAATTGGAATATGAAGATCGTTTAAATAAACTAAGCAGATACATGTCTGTTAACTGGCATCTGTCTTACAGATGCCTCGGACAAGCTTATTAAAAGTCAATGATTTATTTAAAGTCAATAAATTTTATTTTATTTTATGTAAGAAATGATAACTTATCATTCTTATCAGTTATTCGTTATTATCTTATCGAATATTCTTTGTTCCAAAAAATTGGAACAAAATACCTGTGAGGATAATATCGTACCAAAATCAGAAGATTTACAACTCACAGATGCAATCAAATTGAACTAAAAACATTCATTGCAAGTGGCATCATGAAAAATCAGTGATCCGGCTAGCGGATCACACACATCGGGTAGGTTTCTAATAGATCGTTAGAATGCGATCACCTACGGAAGTAATATACAGAAATATATCTACAACACTGGAGCAATCAGCCTAGTAGCGTTGAGCGCGATACAGACATCCTGAGTTCGAATCCTATCAGCACCAGTGTACGGAGTAAGCAGATAATAAGGGTCGAAACGTGAAATGCAGGTCTGGGTCAGCATCTGATGAGACCCACCCAGACTGATTAGTAGCGTATGCTGTATCAAAAATAGGAACAATACCTGTGAGGATAATATCGTACCAAAATCAGAAGATTTACAACTCACAGATGCAATCAAATTGAACTAAAAACATTCATTGCAAGTGGCATCATGAAACACACATAAGGTAGGGTTCCAATAGATCGTTAAAATACGATCCCTTATTATTACCGAAAGTTATATACATCAATGTATATCTACACAACTGGATCAGCCAGCCAAGTAGATGTAACGTTGAATCGCGATACAGACGTCCGGAGTTCAAATCCAATCTGCACCATTGTACGGAGAAAGCAGATAATAAGGGTCGAAACGTGAAATGTAGATCTGGGTTAGCAGCTGATGAGACCCACCCAGGCTGATTAGTAGCGTCCTGATGTATCAAAAATAGGAACAATACCTGTGAGGATAATGTCATGCCGTGCCTTCATCTCACAGATGCAATTAGATCAAATATTATTCAGCAGGTGAATTTGGTCACCCGTTGAAAAAATATACAATTTTTCGTTTTACATTCTAACGACTTAATTGTGCGTTTTGTTTCTGATAATGTTAGCAGAATTTAGCGAATTATAAAAATAAATTATTGTTTTAATGATCCTCTTCAAAAATAACAAATATTATTTGATAATTTAATTATATAATACGAATTTTTTTATCTAAACAAAATAAATTAATAAATTACTCTATACATCGACAAATTAACAAATTGTGCTATAGCTTGCAGTGCTTGTATTATTTATTAGTGAATTGATTACGTTCGAAAATGTATAAAATCTCAAAATGTATATTAAATGTACATATTTAATGTATTAAATATACATTGTTTTATCAATATTACATCTTTAAATATAAGTCAAATATGATTTATAAATTGCTCGATCAACTGAACATTCGATTTACAAATCGGTCTTGTTTGGTTGGATGCGCCGGATATATATAAATATAAAACTTTACATTTGCTGACTTTGAATAAAAATTTTAAGTTTCATTCTTATAAAAACTTAATAAAATACAACAATAACAATCAAACTATAGCCAATAAGGAAATAAATTTACGAATCGTAAAGATATCTGATATAGAATCATAGAAAGCATTGCTAAAACAACAAGTTACCTGGATCGAAGGACATGTTAATAAACATCAGGTCGACGGGGGAAATCGCCATCCTTCGTTGATTTTCCGTACACGCGGCGACATGATCATTAATTTCACGACCAATACAATCATTGGGATGCCAAAGTCTAACAACTGAATCGATTCCACTTGTTGCAATTACGTCATTTACGGGATTAGCTTGAACACAATTTAAAATTGAGCTATCAGCTTTCAAAATTTTTATTGGATTTGTTGTATCTCTTTCCCAAATAAATAAACATCCATCATCAGATCCTGCTGCCAAATATTTGCCATTACTAGAAATTAAATTCATTTAAAAGGATTATTTGGCAAGCAGATTATACTAAATACAATTTAATTTATCGAATTTAACTTTTAAAACTCGTCAGTTTAAAATTGTACTAGACGTAATTAATGTGATCCCGCACATCAATTGATGTGCTATAAATCGATTATTTCATCTGCACAACCTGTCTTCCATATTGTATTATTTAATAAAGAATAAAATAGGACAATCCAAATTGATTTACCTAATCTAAGCATATTTGTTGACGCTTTCAGCTTTGCATCAACAAATTGATGGAAAATTTGGTCAAAAAACCAAATACAAAAAAAACTTTTCAAAGGAGATCAATGAAGTTTATTTCTTGATCGCAATCGTGCGATCAATAAAAAGATCGCAAGATATTATAAGATATTGGAAAGCTCTGAATAATCGCATATGCAATCGATTTACACATGACTGAATGAATCGATTGCAAATGAATACAATTCGAAAGAATTAAACGAATAAATCAATTGATATCTAATCGACTCATTATATGACGACATAAAAAGCTCGATTTATTATTTCATTAGAATATAATTTATATTAAATTTATTTAATATAATTTATTATATTCAAATAACAATATTAAATTTATATAATATTAATATTTATACAGTAGTTTAGTCGAACTAGTATTTTGACATTCACTGACGATAAATAGCCACAAATAAGGACAAACAGCAACTATTTTTTGACAAATATTTGCATGCAATAATTCATTAACTAATTCAGTCTTAAATGACAAATATCTAACATAAAACATAAATGTGATTATCTATTAGATACTATTAGATATTTCGTTATAGTTATTTCATTACTCAGTTATTAGCTAATAGAGTCTACGTATTTTATAATACTATTTATAAAAATATTATTAAAATATTATTTATAATGACAGTACTGATTTGTAAGTTAGCTACGGATTATTATTTTGTATTGTGAATCAATCAGATCAGCTAACTGAGTCTACGTATTTTATACTATAAATTAAAAGATAATTTTAAATAGAATTAAAAAATTAAATAATAATAAATAATTTTAATTTATCGAAATTACAAACGACGCTTAAACATTTTTAGTTACCGATAACGTTATTTAAATAAATGCTAACTGAGTCTACGCATTTATTATAATTATAAAATGTAATTGTAAAATGTTCCCATTTATCATTTTTACAATGATAAATAGAATGACAGTGTAAACATTATTCATTTATTTACTATAAATGAATAATTTATATCGTATTTATAAAACATCATCGGAATTTGTTTTTTTTCTGCTACAGGAGTTCGGGAGATATAAAACGTTTTAGCAAATTAAATCAGCTAACTGAGTCTACGTATTTAATATAATTATAAAATAAACAAAACATAATAATAATGCTAAATCAAAATTTAATAATTAAATAATAAAATTAATAATTGTTATAAGATTTTTTATAATTTAAATCAAGTTAAAATAAAATTTTATAATTAAATAATTAAATTAATTATTTCAATAAAGTGTACCGCCTACTTTGCTTCTAATGTCTCAGGCGATTTTAAACCGAATATATTCAACTGTGGCGTCTTAGTGAACGCATTAATATCAGCATTTCGACCAAGTTGTAATTCAAAATAAGTATCTTTGATTATCAGTATTGATTGTATCGTTTTGATACAATCAATGTCGTTTTGATACAATCAATATCGTTTCGATATTGTGTGTATAATAAGAAATCTCCTCAAACCAAAAAAAATCGTTTTGATGAGAAGTAAAGGTATTGTCAAAAACGAACGATATAAAACTGTTAATAATTAAATATAAAATATATTTAACGAACAAATATAGAATTATTATTTTTAAATCAGACTGAATATTTCCTCTAAAATTAAGCATTTGAACTATTTTGCATTTCTGCCTATGATTAAATGGTTCTTAATCAGCTAATTGAGTATACGTATTTAATATAATTATAAACTAAACAAAACATAATAATGCTAAATCAAAATTTAATAATTAAATAATAAATAAATAATTGTTATAAGATTTTTTATAATTTAAATCAAGTTAAAATAAAAAATTGAAATTTAAAAAGTCAATTTTTATGAATTGACTAATAAATAACAGACGTTGTATCAGAATAAGAATTAGAGGTCATCAGGAGGAACTGCTCTGCTATCAGGTTTCGGCCCCTAATTCCTCTACCCAACAAATACGTGCTAAGGACGTATATATCGCTGAATATCATTTTGGCTTTGGTATGTATTGGAATAATTATATAATTTATTATCCATAAACGTTTTCCCCTAATGATTTTGAATTTATTTTTAATATTATTGTGTTGATTTATATATTTTACTATTTTCTATTTGATTCTATTTTTATTGTAGCCTAGTTTAAAATATTTATCTATTAAATTATTTAAATGATTTTAATAAATCCTACAAATGCTATAATTCTTAAAATTCTTAATATTTTGGTATTGAAGTTGTTATTGAAGTTAATTTAGTAATTAAGTGATCTGATATAATTTCTAATAATAATTTATTATTTTTAAAAAAATAAAAATACTTATTTTTTCTATTAATAAAAAATGTAATAAATTATTTGTAATAAACTATTTTCAAACTAATATTTTTAATTTGGTTATCTTTTTGGTTATTTGGTTGAAGTGACCTTGAATCTTACAGGCAGTTTGTTTTGTGAGAGACCGATTGACTGCACAAATCTCTATCTCATGGATAGAGATTTCAGGAGGAAAATAATTATAAGATTATAATTATTATAAGATTAATGTTATATAAGATTTTATATAATTTATGTCAAGCTAAAATTTAAAATTTTTATTTAAAATAAAAATTAATTTTTATGAACTGACTAACGGACGATGTAATAATAGGTCTCAGATAGAGATTAGAGGTCAACAAGAGGAATCGAAAATGTTATCAGGTTTCGTTATATAATATACCGAAATTAGATACCCGATATAAGATATAAGATATCTTACATTCTAATAAATTAGGATACTAATCCTAATCTGTTAATATCTTAATCGATATTAATAGATTAAGATATTAGCATTTATAAATAATTTATTTATAATTTAATAATTTATAAATTATTAAATATTAAGGAATGTTAATCTAAATGATATGATAAAGGTAAAAGGTTCAAGACTCTATCGAAAGCACAATTAAAAGCAAAACTACTCACTCGTCTAAAAATGTAACGTCCTTAATGTCTGTTGTGGTATTGCAATGTCCAATAAATCGCTTTGCGTAGTCAATACATTGTATTGGTTCAATATCAAATGCAGGTGGAACAATGTTAGTAATTAATTCGTTTACTTTAGCTAGAATATCGCAATGCAAACTTTCGCACATTTGGCTTCGAGCCAAAGACGGGAAATTAGCGCGAAAAGTATCTATCGATAATCTTGCCTCATCGATCCATTTTAATTCATACAGACATTTTATTGTTCTAAAAAATGCCTTTACATCAGAAAATGGAGATACTTTTCCACGACTTGTATAGCATTCAGCATTTATCTGTAGCGCCTGCTGACAATCACGAAGTGCTTGATAAATGTCACCTTTCCACGACCGTTTAATATAGGCAGCTGCTCTATTGCTTAAAGCTATTGAAGAGTTTGGAAACAAGGAAAGTGCTTGATTGTATTCGGTAATTGCTTCCGAGTACTGAGCAATATTGAAATGTTGATTTGCACGACAGATGAGTCTTTCGAATATTCGATCGCTAGAATTCGATTTTGAGGTCGATAACGAGGACGAGATACGTCTAGATGAGTATCGGTGCCTTCTAGTAAAAGAACACAAATAGGATATGCTAGTAATTTTAGAATCATTAAGGTGTTCTATACACACTTGACGTGTTCATTTGGATGTTCATTGCTTAGTTTCGATTTTTTAAATGTATCTGCTCTATCTCTGGATTCAAAATAGTCTAATAAAATTCAAGCACAAATTAGAAATTAAATGCATATATTATTTAATACAAGCTTCAATAAGGAGGTTTATACAAGCAAGGAGGTTTATAAAATTCGCAAAAATAACAAAAATATTTTGACGTCAAAATTTCGAAGTTATGAATAGAATTTAATGATGTCGCCTGTTATGACAGTATCAAATACTTCCGATGATAAAATATTTTATAAAAAAGACTAATTTTTCTAGAAGAAAATTAGATTTTATTAATTGAATGAACATTGAAAACTTTGAAGTTATGAATTATTTTATTAAAATATCAATATTTAAACTAAAATTAATATAAAATTACTAAAATTGGTTATTAACTAAATTAGCTGAAAATTTGCTAAAATATATAAATAAAAATGTTATCGCTAAGAGGTAACATTTGCATGTTATCACATGCCTTTTGTGATAAAAGGCATCAAACATTTAAATTAATATTTATATTTTTTAATATAAACAATTTATTAAGCACAAAAGAATACAACTGTTTTGCATTTATTGTCAATCATAAAATCTTTATTTTGTTCTGTAGACGCAAAAAACTACTGAAGCAACTTTTGCAATGAGGGAAGATAGTCGGATCTTAAGTGTGTAATTGTAGCTTACCTTATTGCGATTTGCTTTTCTTCTTGCGAGGTGTTTTAACGTGGTATTAGTCTTTGGTCATATTCCTCAGCAAGTTAAAAATATTAACGAGATAAATATTCCAATGTATTCGTTCCGCATATTTTGGGTTTTTACGTGTTTCGTGATAACTTAAAGCACTTGAAGTCCAAAAGAGTATGACGGGGCATGGTTATTAAATACACGATCGCTCCATCATATTTCCGCTGGTTCCTGTGGATGATAAATGGAGCCTCGCTGAGTGATCTCGTGTTGTGTTAGAATTTTCGAATGCAACTGAGTTAGGAACTGGTTGAAGTACGCACTCAACTTCGACGCTTCTTCCTGCTTCCCTAACTATATCTGTCATAAAATTATTATTTTCTAACTAAAAGAATAATAATTAATCTTACAATCACTTAAATGGATATACATATTTCGTACAACAAGTAAATTTTAATACAAATATCCAAATTATGGTTAAAGATATTTAATCAAAATGTTTTAAATTGCGTTTAAAAAAGGTGCTTTACCTTTCGAAAGTGTTTTACTGGCTAGGCTTTAAAATTGGTTTAATAAAATTGAATAAAGGGCAAATCCAAAATAAAATCAATAAAAGCAGATTGAAAATTATTAAGAAACAAAAATATTAAATTACGTAAGAATGAATTTTATAGATAGGCTATCATTTTCTCATAATCAGCAGTCAATTATATTCAAAATGCTTACAAGTTCTAGAATCGTTTCATATAAAAAGGCATTTATAGCTTATAACTATAATATAAAACAAAGAGTTACATTCAAATGATAAACGTTACAACTACCGACTAAATATTAATAAATTGTGAAAACTAAATTATGTAAATTAGTATTTAAAATTGTATTTTAAATTGTGATTGATACTTCAAAATTCGAATATAACAATCTACCTTTAGGAACTTCGTTAATTGTTTTTGCAAGACAATATCTAGCTGAACACCGTTCACTATACAAATCGAAAAGGTAAATATGATCTCCTCCTATATTAACAAGTAGATCGCGACCATCACCACCATAAGCGATCCGACTAACACAAATATTAACAGCTGATCGAGAAGATGGGGGTGTAAAGCTCAGGTGACCTATAAATACAAAGTAACAAATAGTATTCACAAATATAAAAAGGTTTATTTATTACTAATAATAAATAATAATTTATTAAATATTTATTAAATATTACTAAATTAATTATTAATTATTAATTAAAAATAATTATTAATTTATTTATTACTAAATTATTTAATAATTATCTATTACTTAGGGAATTAATAAGTTATTAATACTTATTTATTAACGGTACTAACTTTAAATCCATGTTCCGTACCTTTCTACTGAGTAACCAGGCCATGATGCTTAGTTAGCAATAAGATCCGAATTTCTCATCATTCCAACGTCGGCTACGTGGTATGGACTTTAGTCACATCTCTATTTTAAAATTATTTTGTTTATTTCAGTGGACTTGTAAGCGGCCTTTCTGCACGAGCCACTTTAAAAAATTAATAAATCATTATATTACTGATTTATAAAGTTTCTTCTTAATATTAAAACTTAGTGATTCATCGTCCATGTGGTATTGCTGCTTAAAATAATTTTGTTTTGAATTACCTCTTTTGCGTACGTCTCTATTCATTACATCAACCGCATGAATTCAATGTAATAAATTTCTGAAACCATATTTTCCAAGATGCATTTTAAGCATTCTTTCTTTATATTGAACACTGATGTGATCGGGGTATCACAGAATCGGTGCTGGTGATTCTTTGATGGATTATTTTATATATTTTATCAATTTTGCTAGATTACTCAAGGTGATTTCGCAGCAAAATTAGCTACAGTATTCATTCCTTCCAACTGCATACACCTTGACTCACATATAACATATTTAAGCCTGGCATATTGGTATTGATTCGTCCGCTACTGCCGTGCAATGATACACCCGGATTCTCTGTATATAATAACAATGAATTAAAGCAATAAAGAACGCAAAAATTATTCTCTAACAAAAACGAAGAGTCTAAATGTTAGATAATAAATTTAGCATTATATATTGCTTTAATTCAATTTTACTAAATTTAATCGATTGGCAAGCATGATTAACCGTGATGGATTACCTTAAATTAAATACTATATATATTATATAGTAACATAGATTATATTTTAATTATATAATATTTTAATTATATATCACTGATGTGATCAGGAGATCGTAGAATCGGTGATAATGATACTTTGATTGATTTTTTCAATTATTTAATTAATTTTGATAAATCGTACGAGGTGATTTTGCAGAAGAAACCGGCTACGGTATCATCCTTAGTATAATATAATAGGTATCACCCAAAGTATAATTTCATGTCAGATTTGAGAAATAGTTTTGCGCTTTTCTTATTTTCACTGCATTTGTATTATAAATAATGTATTTATTGTTAAACTGCGACAATAAAGGAATATATTGGGCATATAAGATTGTAAGTGACGGTATATTGCTTTGAGAAAACAAGTCATTTATATAGAGTAATATATATTTTATATTTTGGTATACTTTATCTAAGACATAAAGTCCTTTATGTCGTTTATAAGATTATCTTATATCTTATATAAGATACATCTTATTTATAATGCTAGATCGCACAAAGTGATTTCGCAGCAGAAACCAGCTACGGTATCATTACTTCATTGCTTTCAAATCCATAAATCTTATAGAAGGTACATACACCTTCTTCATATTCAGAACTTAAAAGTTCTGAATATAATAAACTGATTACATTTCTATATTAAAGAAGCCTTTCTAAGGCAAAACGTTTGAAAAAGAGTTGCTTTCGCCGCTTTATTTCGTTAGTCCACAATATATAGCACTGTAAAACCGTCTATCATATACGTGATATTTGATTTTTACTAAAAATATGATGTTGTAGGCAATAAACTTCGCATGAAGTTTACTATATCTGAATAGTAAAAATCAAAATGTATTTGATTTTTAAAAATAAATTCTTGATTTTATACATTTTTTGATTTTTAAAAATCAAAATGTATTTGATTTTTACTATTCAGATATTTTGATTTTTACTAATCACTATTCATGCGAAGTTTATTGCCTACCAAATCATATTTTTGATCTTCGTTTCAGATAAACATATTTTATTGCCTACATCTACACAATGTAAGGCTAACATGTTTACGCGGTGCTTATACGTTTTTACATTTTTCTTGTTTTTTTTAACTTCATCAATTTCATTTTAATATTATTTTTAGAATTTGTGCTTCATAAATAGCTATGTTTAACTGACTACATATAAACAGTGAAATTAGGGAAATAAAAAATATTTAATATATTTACATATAATCTTTACTTGATTATGCAATAATGGCGATGCACTAAAATCATTTGTAAACGAAAACCTTTAAGTAGTCGCCATATAAATACAGTAGTTAAAATTGCTTAATCATGTCAAGACTCTTAATTATACCTGGGCAGAAAACAGTTTCTGATTCTAACGGTACATATTCTCGAATGTGAGGGAATATCCTAAAAGAAATTTTCAGTTAATATTTAAAAAATAACGTTACTAACCATGTTGCACTAGGCTTTAGCATTCTGCGATCAAAAACACGAACATATGGTCCAACAGATCCGACAGCCAGCAGCTCGTTTCTTACTGGATTAATCGCAATTGATTTGATTGGATTGTGACTACTGGCATACCAAAGGGGATAATATGTTAAATTAATGAGTATTCGACCAGATTCTCGCTCGCGATAATCGTGTTCCCTAATTTTTTCATAAAAAACGTAACAAAGTAAAAAATAATTTTCCTCATTCAAAATTTTTTGAATTTAAAATTTTAATAAAAATTTTAAAATTATTAGTATTTATTGGTATAAAGCAAACGCTGTGTAAATATTAAACAAAATTCGGAATTCACTAGTTAGATGTCAGAAATACAGGAAAGCTTTTCTCTCTCATAATTTTACTGTAATGCTTTATTTTTCTAATAAAGATATTTTGTGGCACCTTTTATTCAATCATGAGTCCACAACTTGTCTTACACCACCGCTTCTTGAAGTGCTCATACTAAATGTATGAGCACTCTATTATCAATTGAGGTTATTCTAAAATTTTCCTACATTCATAGTATTCGTATCCAGATTTTAAGCTTCTTGAATATTATGGAGCAAACATATTGAAACTACACAAATGCCAATAATAATTGATTAACACCTGTGTAGATTTATATATATGCTCTTGAAAATTCTTAAAATAATTACAATTTATTTAATAAAAATCATATCACAGATGATATATCCCTATATATATCATCAAACTAGACAGAGATTAGAAAACGTATCTCACAACATAAATATAAATTAAACGTGTTGATATGATGGGTGCTTTAACACAATATGTACTAAATTTAGAACATAACGTTAATTTTGATAAGGCCTATATCCTATCGTATGAAAATGATTACACTTCACGTATTATACAGGATACTTGTTTTATTAAAATGAATGACCTGATGTCTATTAAACTTACATTAGCATTTATGGAAGGTCTAAAATGCATGAACATATACATAACAAACATTTTTATTGAATGGAACCAAAGAAACGACAACTTATTCAATAAAAAATTTCAGTTCAATATTTCAATAGCTGCTGCTATCATCAGGAACTGCTGTTTCACAAGACAAATGATGGTAATGCGGCTGAACTTAATAAATTATATTTGTTTGATTTCTTTCAGCTTTATTTAGTGGATTAGCATCTTGTTTATTTTTATTCTGTGGCTTGAATTTTATTTTACTTTGTTGAATTTTTATTTTACTTTGTGAAAATATGCTTGTACAATAAATTTGATTATACAGGTCTTTTTCATTAAAGTTATACTTTAATGTTGTAGATAAAACTTTAATATAAGAAATTTTTGCGTATTGTGAAACAGCAGTTCTAGAAGCAGCTATTATAATATTGGAATGAACCATTTATCGAATAAATTGTCGTTTCTTTGGTTCCATTCTATAAATAAGTTTTTTTCATGTGGATGTTATGTATTATAGACTTTCATAAATGTTAATGTAAAAATATTTATAAACAGCGAATTGACCGTTATTATTTCTTCAAATTTCACTTATAGATTAATGAAGCGTTTGGACCAAGAAATAAAAAATATTATTGCTGAGTAGAATAGATTACCAGACTGTACCATCCTCAGAACCAGACCATACCGAAAATGGCGATTCCTCAGCAACAGCTAATTGTTTAATTCTGTTTGACGGGCCGTACAGAGTAGCAACGCTGTTGGGGTAAGATACATCATTGACGCAAATCTTACCATCAGCCGCTCCGGAAAGTATCTTTCTACAGTCTGTCTGAGGAGCAACCTAAAATTTATACAAGCTATCATAAAATAAGTAATTTACACTTTATAATTTAATTTAAAATATAGTTATTTAGATGTCCTTTGAAAATTGTTTAAATGGTTGTAAACTAACTTAAATAACTATTTGTTTGTTCAAAAGACAACTTGTTTATGGTTAAATATAATTAATTTATAAATAAATAATTTATTTATTGTTAATTTTAAATAATGTTAATAAAATTAATTTAATTTATTTAATTTTTAATAAAATTAAATAAAAAAGGATCAAGTTATTTTTAAAATTTTAATATTTTTTAAAATCGACAGTTACGTTAAAATCAATATAAAATATAATTAACGGAACGATAAATATTAATCGTTCCTTATCAATAGTGAACATTTGGTCACTAATAAAAAATTTATTTATTGTTAAATAAATTATAAACGATTAAAATAAACCAGAACATTTGGTTACGTACGAGTCGTATATTGACAAGTTAACTGCAGTTTTGATTCGCAAATTAAAACACGTGATCTTTAAGTATCAATGACGCTATGACTTTTTTACATTGAAAATAGTGAGTGTGAACAAACTTTAATTTATGAAAACATTGTGAATGTATGATTCGTTGGAATTTTGCTATAATTTGTGATTTTTGTACGAAAATCACAAATTATTATCACAAACGACTTTTTTCTTAAATGATATAAATAAAAAAATACAAAAATACTGAATAAACGTTAAGAATAATATTATAATATTATAATATTGAAATTTTGAAACATGATAAATCAACACTAATCAACAAAAACAAAATATACAATTTGTTTAAACCCTATGTAGAACAAATTATACGTTTTGTTTCCGATGATGTAGGAGCAGTTAGAAAAATGCAAAAGTAAATTAGTGTTGATCGTTCTAAGCTTCGAAAATTTAAATTAAAAATGGATCAAGAATAGTTATTTTTAAAATTGACAGTTACATTAAAATCAATATAATAATATAATTAAAATAATATCAGAACAAAGCTGAACAAAAAACCATAAATTAAAAATAAATATATTTAATTTAATATATAAATCGATTGTTCCCACATTGATTTATCTGTTACAAACTAAAGGATCTAGTGAAGTTTATATATTTATTGCAAAGTCAAATTTTCATTAGCTAAGTGCTATCATCATCAAGACAAACACAACAAAATACAATAAAGGTGTTCAAAAGTTGATGGTTGTATGATTACCATAGCGCAACAGTTCAAATGACTAGAAGTGCTTCTATTTTTGTTAAAAATACAATGTACAATGAATGACAAAAATGAACAACACAATAAAATTAATAAAAAATAAATTAATTATAAATTGATTATAAAGAAAACATTATATAATATACAAGAAGAATAAATTAGGCAAAACGATAAACTACAATTCTAAAATATTTGATTATCGGATTTATTATTAAGCATCGATAATGTTTTTACTTTTATGCATAAAAATTCTTCTTGTATTTTTTTCTATCGTCCACTGCAATCACTTTACTTTTATTGAACCATATTTTATGATCATTGTGCAGGCAAAACCCTATTTTATGATCATGATTAAAAATGATCTATAACAGCCCCTGATCAAATTCATTTTAAACATAATATTTGTGTTGACTAATACATTTTGATAAACCTTATTCGATTGACCTATATACACCCTATCACAATCATCACTGTATATCTGATTTACAATACTAACCTGCAGAGTTTATATTGATAAACCTTGCCCTGAATGACCTATATACACCATATCACGATCCTCACAAGTTATTTGATATACAATACTATCTCTATTGTAATGCAGTTTGAAATTAAATATATTTTTAATTTTTGTCATTTTTCTTTTATGGACAACTGTCTTTTGTGCTATTTTTAGAACATTATTTTATGCTCAACTATTTTGCTGTTCCACTTATCATCAGACTATACACATATAATTTGTGCCTAATTGTGGTCCTATCAATCTATACCTAGCAGTATATTTTTTGAAATAAGACTTTCTAATTGTACAACTACGATGATATCCACTACATAAAAGACTCATGAATTATAACATCTCTTTTCTCTTTTATATAAGTACTAGAACATATCGCCTCGGCTCTTAGCAAACATGATAAGCCTAAGAGATTTTCAACTTTTTGGGAATGCTATTTTCCCAGTCTACAATATTTGGATACTTGTTAATTTTTTGGGAAACGTTGATCTCCACTAGAGATCAACTTTAATTAGAGATCTCAGTATATTTACATCAAGGAAGGATAGCAGATCATATTTTTTTCGTTGTTAAAGTCCATTGAATATTCTTATCTGCGTTATTTAGCCTATTCAAGATAAAATCCGGGTCAAATTGTTTCTTTATAAGTATAAATATGTCATCTACATACCAACAACATATGTGAATTTCATTCGTATATTTTAAATGTATCAATTCGCATTTACTCATTTTAGCTCTGTAAGTATTGAAGCAAGAGGATTACCCCTAAATAAACAATCAATTTACTCCTACATTTCATTTTCAAAAAGAAATTAATGTTGGGTGTACATAATTTGAGCACGGTAATACAGTCCCCAACAACCGAATGGTTCCCGAACTATCTCGATCCAAGAGTAATTCTGATGCTTAACAGTATAGCCTTCATCCAACAACGGGACATTATATACGAAAAGGCACTATCACATATGAATAGGTACCATTAAATATTTATTTTATTAAATATGAATAGATACTGTAGCTTGCATTGATTGATCTTGCAGAACTTACGGGTTTATGGATTTCGGTAATATATATAAAATAACTTTTTTGGCTTGCATATTCAAAAGTTTAAATTTCGAAAAAGTTTTTATTCATTTAAACAGAGTTTGCTGTTAAGTTAAGGTCCCTTAACTTAACAGATTTTTAAAGTTCTGCTTGTTAATAGTTAAACAATAAACGATAAACATTCAAAATGATGAATCAAATGCATTTGAAAATTTATAAAAATCCTAATGTTTCTTGAAGCTTTTGTTGTGACGGTCCTGTAGATCTTAACATATATTATACAACAGTACAATATATAGTCGAGATTTGTAAAATATCAAAGGTATTAAAATTGTTTAAATTCTTTACAGACGAATTTAAAAGAATTGTTTATGAACGTTTCGACTCATTCAAGTATTCATCAGAATATTTATTTTTCATCTAAGACGTAAAACAGAGTGAAAAATAAAATATCCTGATTTGAAAGAGTCAAAACGAAAATAAATAAAATTTCGTTTCTAATTTGTCGGTTATGAATGCAGGCAATTTATATATTGTAATCAAACAAATATTCAAAATATTCATTGAACTCAAAATTGTAAGCAATATGTTTTGTAATAACTAATTGAGTGATGATAATGTGAACGAATACATAATTCACGTAGGAGATCGATAAAATAGTGGGGAAATCTTTCTAATTTATTTAAGAAAGAATGAAACAGAATTCAAGTAATGGTTAAACAAAGCAAAATTTCACAAAATGTCAAAACAAAGATTCACCTTTACTGAAAATATGTTTCCTGTGTGATAAGTCAAGATAGACTGATTTATTGAAGCATCGCTAACATTCCAAACGATTACTCGTTGATCGTCAGATCCGCTGTAAAGGATCCTATAAAATTCTATATCATTATAAAAACGAGTTGACGGCACATATTTAGTAGCAATAAAATTTATTTAAAAATTCTTTTAAATGAGATTAAAATTATCGTTTTCTGAGTGTCGACGTTTATGAAATTTTACGATGATTAAATTCTTCTTTAATAAAAAGACCGTTCAATAAAATCCTTGCCAAAACTTTAATTAAAATTGTTTGCTTAATGTTACCATAAAAGAACACATTATACATATCGTTGATTTCTCATATAATGTAAAAATTATTTAGTTCAAAACAATCTTAACCATCGAATCAATACCGGCTATATATAATGTATAAGCTAATTCAGTTCATTACTTTATTTATATTTTATTTTGCATAAAAACTTTGCAAATAATATAATCCTATAAAATACAAGGTAAAAATTTAGCTTAACTAAATAGAAATGATATCGAACAAGAAAGGTAGAGATCGATTAGAGTTACCAGCTTTTAAATATATCCATTTAAATATATCAATTGATCTATTAAATATATCAATTTAATATATTTAAATAATATATTATATCATTTAAATATACTATTCAAATAAATTTAAATATATTTAAATATATAATTTAAATATATATATTTAAATATATTATATATTAAACGTATTAATATCTGGCAGATATTTCCGCTTAAAGAAACGATAACATCAATGTATCCAACGAAATACGTGATATTGCAACGATTATTTTTATTGAAAGATTCTTACTAAAATTCAATCCCTGAGTCAATGATTTGATCAAAATTATTTGATTTTGTATCATTTCCTAATTTCTTAAATTTTAAATGATTTAAAAAAGGTATCATTTGTCTAGTTGCGAAAAAACTTTTCATTATTACAAAATCATTTACTAAGAAGAATATAAATAAAATGTTTTACACTTTATAAAGTAAAAAAGATCTATCACTTTCGAAGTTCAGTGATTTTAAACGATTTTCAAATGTCTCGTTTGTCTAGTTGCAAAAAAAAACTTTTTCTTCAAACAAATAACTACCAAGATGAAAAATTCGCTACTTTTAATGATAAGTGAAATTCTCTATAATATTTTATCTAATTCTTGAATTTTATCAATTAATAATTTAATAATTCTTATATTTTGATAAAATATTTTCTTAGAGTTAAAATAAGGAATTTCACGTTTACAGATAGTATTTTTGTTGAACTAGAATTTAACTTTTTTCTTATAACGCTAGATTCAACAACCGAGATGGGATTTTAACGATTCATTTAATAACCTTTCATTCAATGATAATCTTTCACTTTATCTAACGCTATGATAACAATATTTTTCAGTAACTATTTTAATTTAAAAATTCATTATAAAAAATAAAAAAATTTAAATTATAAAATGCGTTATTTTATTAATAAAATTTAATGAAATTAAATTTTAATTTAATTTCTTTAATTGTGAAATTATAAACCTTCATAAATTTCATAAAATTTAAAATGTTTTATTTAATTGTGGAATTGTTACCTGCCGGTTTGATCCCATTCTATACAGTTAATACATCCACGATGACCCTTGTATCGATAGAGAGACACAGGGTCAGGTTTACCAAAATGATAAGCAAAATACCTTTAATTCTTGCCAAAGCCCCAATCTGTTTATTGACGAAGGTGTAAACTTGAAATCGCGTTTTAATAGCAGTGATCGATATCTCTAAAACTTGAGTATTTGAAAACACCAATCATCTTACAACGAACTTACGTTTTCCTCGCGCTGTATAGTACCAGAGAGTATATTCATTAATAATATTGAAAATTAATTCGAAACATTTCTTAAAGACAATTTTGATATAATGAAAATTATTGAAAAAATAGACGCGCGATATTATTACAACGTATTTTTAACTTCTATAACTTTTTGATATTTGCAAAATTAAAATATTTAAGTAATTTATCCGATCAGTCCAAAGCCGAGATAAATGTGGATTAAAATAAACATGATGCAGTTAGCATAACAAGGCTCATGTCATAATGGTAAGCTTTAGATGAAACACTAGCTGCTTCGATATTTACGCTATAATGTACAATACTTTAGCTACATTTAGCAAGCTTGTGAGATGATTAGCAGGTAGTAAGTTTGTGCGAAACATTAACCACGTGCATATCAAATCGTGTGTGTGGTAAGCAATACATTTATATATAATATTAATACATTAGTATTATAATGCTATTTCCACGATGAAAATATTCGTTTGCAAAAAACATTTTAAATTTAAACATGACAGTTTTAAAACATAATTATTAATTAATTAAATTTTTATTATTTATTTTAACAAGACATTTCATACAACGACATTGTCAGCTCAATGCGCTCAATGATTGGAATAAAATTGGCTAAAGCTGTGTCAATGTGCGTAGGGCTGCGAGATCGACGTTAATCAGACCGTTGCTAATCGGGGTTATTGATAACCCTAATTCCTCAGGCAACCTGATGCAAACAGCAGTCTCAATTCCAATGTGAACATTGCATTTTAAATATAATTTACAAGGTAAGGGCCCACTTGAGGGTAACCAATTCTTTGTATGTTGTTAATAAAGTATCTTCTGTTAAAAAACAAGACATTTTATATATAATATTAATATATATTGTTACATTAGTATTATAATGCTATTTCCACGATGCAAATATTCGTTTGCAACATCATCCGTTGTTTATCATCCGTTGACCAAAATAACTGCTATGAGCAGAAATCATTCTTTAATTACCAAACGATAAAATAAGATGGATGTGTTTAAACCGAAAGGCTTATTAAATCTGGTACAATAAAGGTCGGAAATTTTTCGTAATTTGGGGTTCTAGGACAAAATACTCTAATGCTGACAGTTGCAGATATTGATACGGTCGTTTAAATACGTAAACATATTTATAATCTATAAATAGTGTACAAGCTAACAATATTTGAAATTGCTAGTGGATGAGCTAGATGTTGATGCAATGTTTTAACCAATAAAAAATGAATGGTCTAGACTTTGTGGTGATAAATTAGTTGATTAGATACCCAGTTTATTTTAAAGGTGACTTGTTTTAAATATTTGTTTAATACCCCAAACATTATATCGTACTGCTATATTATGGTGCTGTTTCAGAACCATACATTACTCGGAAACTTGGGTAATAATCCGTGATATTTCACACAGCATTATGGTCCAGAATGAGCAAGGACTTAGGTTCGATGGTCAAGGACTCAGGATTCAAAAGATCAAAGGAAATCAGGTCTGATGTTCAAGGATTCAGGCCTGATGATTAAGGAAATCAGTATGATGTTCAAGAACTCAGATATAATGATCAAGGGGTCAGGTATCATGATCATGGGATCAAGTCTGATGACCATGGATTCAGGTATGATTATCAAGGACTCAGGTACGATGATCAAGGGCTCAGGTATGATGATCAAGGGTATAGGACTGAAAAGAAGGAATTATATCGATGTCACAAGCCAAGATTATATTTGGCGTATACCGGCATTTACAATGAGAACGTTTTACTTTTATTCGTGTAATTTGGAATCGTGATTTAAATCTAATATATTTTAAGTTACTACAATATTTGTATTATTAATTTACACCAGAGTGAGCAAAAGCTCGTTACAAGATGAGTCACAATAGTCACAAAGTTAAAATAAAAAATGAAAAAATGTAATGTAATTGTAGTCACAAAGTTCTTCAATCGTCGTTTGAATGCAGTTTTTAATGTACATGTTACTATGTGAACAGGTAGATTGTTCCATACAGTGCGCACCCTATCTGGTAAACCTCTGCATACATCTCTGATGTGCCGTTTTGCCATGATGTGAAGGCCGTGACCTCTGAGTGTTGATTCCTTGCGGATGGGAGGATATTTGTCAAAGGATGATCACGACAATTTACGGCTGCCCATGTCATCATCAAGTCCGATATTAATAGAGACTTTTCTATTGATGTAACGCCTAGCAAGTGAATTCTATTTTCAAATGGTAAGCCTCTTATCGAGGGAACCAAATGCGTTGCATTGTGTAGCACCTTTTCATTATTCGTTTGCTCAGTTTTTGATTGAGGATGCGTGGCTTGCGATGCATATAACACGTGACTCAGAATCAACGATTCATAAAGTTGTTTAAATGACGGAATGTCGACTGCAAATAGTTCTGCGTAGCATAGCAAGAATTTTTAAGCACTTAGTTTTGACTGCAGCGGAGTTGATATTTGTTTTTAGGTCATCTGTTATTATTAAACCTAGGTCCTTGTATGAGTTGACCATGTTTATTTGCCTTCCGCTTACTTCATATTTTGCAATATGTCGCCTGCGTCCAATGTGCATATGATCACATTTTTCTGGGTTTATAGTCAAATTCATTGCACCTGCCCAATGCTGCAGGTTCGATATGTCAAATTGTAGGATGTGCATGTTGTTGTCGTTTTTGATGGCCCGCCAAATTTTAATATCATATGCATATAGAATACAGTCAGAAGCTATAAGTGGTATTACGCCATTGATGTATATATTAAAGAGCGTTGGGCTCAGGACTGAACCTTGTGGAACGCCAGAGTGTAGTTGAATGTTAGATGAAAACGTGTCTCCTATTTTAACCGTAAATGAGCGACTGTATAAGAAGTCAGAAATCCAATGGAGGATGCAAGTGTGCACATCAATGTCATATAATTTACCGATAAGGATTGAATGGTCTACTCGATCAAATGCTCGCGATAAATAAAAAACAATGTTAATGTCGTTTCCGGCGTCTATCGAAGACGCCCAGCTGTGTCTCGCGGTGAGTAAGTTTGTCGTAGTGGATCTTAGTTTACGAAAACCATGTTGTTGATTATTCATGATTCCCTTCCTGTTGATGAATGTTTCCAATTCAGCAAGCACTATTCGCTCCAAGAGTTTGCAAGATATGCATATAAGGCTTATTGGACGGTAGTTCGATAAACGTAATTTATTTCCTTTCTTATAGATTAAGCACACTATTGCGGTTCTCCAGTCATCAGGTAAAATCGATGTATATAACGAGGTAACAAATAGGCATGAAGAGGTGTACACACAGTGATTGCGAGTTCACGTAGGGCAATTGACGGTATACCGTCTGGCGCAGAGAAATTAGTTCTTGGTAGTCTTATTAGTTCCGAGAATACATTATTTAGTTGAACGATTTTTAGGCGTTCGTCTAGATTAGCTGAGGTACTATTCCTTTCAAAACGTTCGAACGTTACCTTCTTACTGATTGATGACGGGTTCTCCATTGCAAATTCGTTTGCAAATAAATCAGCAATCGATTTTTGGTCGCATACCAAGTTGTCCGCGTCGTCCAATACGCATTGTAGTTGAGCGTATCTCGATTTGCTCTGCTTGGTTACAAACTAATAGAATCGCTTTGGGTCAGATCGAATTTGGGAACATAGATTATACAGGAATGTCCATTGCTCATTACGTTTAATTGACGTCGCGTAGTTTCGAGCTTTTCTGTAAGCCTCGAAAGTGCCGTGCCCAGTTCTGTATTTGTGAAATGCCAAGTTGCGTTTTTTTGATTGCCTGTCTTACAGAGTGTACGAGCCACTAAGTTGCTTGCCTTGGTTTCGTTTTTACGTTAATGGTAGGTGAAAATATGTCAATAATAATTCCAACTTACATGAGGCATATTGAAGTCATCGAAGATTAACATCCCCTTCCTATGCAAGTGACGGTTGATCGAATTAATAATGTCGATAGTTCGTGATCTGGGAGAGCGATAAAACAAAACAACAGTAATATGCGATTCCATGTTGGATTTAACTTTGATCCAGATGGGTTCGTTACCGGTTGAGTTATCAACAGTTGATTCAATAAGTTCACTGTATAGGGGTATCAGAAACAAATATGGCCACACCTCCAGCACGTGAGGTTCTGTCTGCTCTGTGAACACTGTACCCAGGTATTGCGATTTCAGTATCACTGATCGACGATGAGACCCCTGTTTCAGTAAGTGCTAAGATATCAAAAGTCTCTTCATGTGTTAAATGAGACAGATCGTCGAGTTTATTCGGTAGGGTCAGCACATTAGAAACATTACACGAAAATTGCAGAAGTCATTATTGGACATGAGCGCCATCGGAGAGTGAACTTTGATATTTGCCCGGTTGAGGTTGTCAAAAATACTATTTAACGGCGTCACTGTTTCTGTGGGGTAGCGGCGCATATAGTACGCATGTGATCTACTTCGACACAAAGCTTCTGGACGTCCCCATAGGTTACGAGTGATTGCGAAGAGCAAAGTTTGGCCGCCAGTTCATACGCTTGAGTCGCACTACTTGAAAATTCTGAATTGACAAGTTAATTTCTCCACTTTATCTCATCTCTATTAGTTCCAGTTTAGCGAGTTTTAGTCGAGCTCGTTCGTCTGGATCTAGATCTTGCAGAATATTCAGTCCGGTATCACGAAGTTTATACCGTTGTGAGAATACATTATATCTCATTGTTTTGTTCTAAAATACCATTTTTAGAAGCCTTGATCTTCCATCTTGTTGACGCTTACCCACGCGAATTAAATTCACAATACTTATAGCATTAAATTCGTCTACGTTCTTTGATGGCATCATCATAGAGAGAGGACCGAGCTTATCATATCCGTGTCCTCTTTCAGTCGATAATGATTATTCAAACTGGAAGGTTCCCTCAGACTAGCTACTAGCAAACAGCAGGCACGATATTCCTCTGTATGTGTAGTAGATCTCCTATGATTTGAATGATTATTACTCGGAGTATCCGATGTTGTCAACGGTAATTGATTGAAAACTTCCTGTGTTGCTTTTGAAGGAGTGTGGTCGTGATTGTGACTTTGAGATTCGCTTTGTCGGGACATTGGAGATTTTTCTCTTTGACATTTAGTTGAACTATTATCAGGTATTTCCTCCGATGTTTTCATCATTCGCAGATGCCGTTGGTTTCTGCTCCACACGCTGGCCGAACTGGGTATTATATGCGCACACGTCGATTTGGGAGCTAGAAGCTGCTCTGTAGAAACATTATGGAAAGATAGGTCCTCTGGATTTTGTGTGGTTGGCTTAGAAATGGAATATGGAATAGATATATAAGTTATAACAATTTGCGGCTCCGTCACTGTCTCGGTAGATTTATCATAAACTTGACAAAATCCATCTTGCTACAATACAATTTGCGACTCCTTCACTGTCTTAGTAGATTTATCAGAAATTTGAGAAATTTCATCCTGCTGCGATGCCATTTCTAATTGATTTAAGCGTTCTATTAACAAGTTGATTTGTTTCGCCGCACAGAATCCGCAGTAGAACGGTGGCCCGCCACAAGTTTCCTGACCCAAAGCACAATTATGTGTTACTGATGTCCAGATTTGACAGCCGCTAGCGGAGCATTCCACTTGTATGTTCTCGAGCTTGCCGGTTTTATCGGTATCAACAGAGATTACTCGCTTGGCTTTTGGTAGATTTTTCTTCTTGGCTCTCATTAACTGTAGGATATGTAAATTGATATATAGTATCAATTTATGTAAAATACTCAGTATATTTATGTGTGTATATTATATACGTCAATGATATCTGATGTAATGCTTTAATCGATACTTGAAGCTCAGACAGTTTTACCGATGAATCGCTGGCTAATCGTTGTATAAGTGAAATTATAGTAAAACCAGTAATTATGCATAATTGTAAGTAGTTTGTAATCAATAAATTTAAATGTAAGTAGTTAGTTATCAAAGAATTTATTAAACTAGTCTGAACTAGTATGAACAAGTTTTGTGGTTATAAGTCAACATGTGACTTTGCTACCGCGACGCGTTCAAAATAGTTTTTTTTATATTTAGTAATGTTATAATAGATTTGAACTATTACATTAACAACTATCCGAACGGCTTTTTTAATCTTATTTTCAATAATTGTTTGACAATTGTAGAAGCTTTTCATTTTGTGCAAGTAGCAAATAAATTTACAAAAGTTCAACTTGACCGTATGAATAGAATACTTTGAGAACAGTTGTTGAATTTGCTGTCGGTGTGCAGCATTGCACAATAAATAGAAAATTGATATGTGATCTGTGCTATCGCTATAATGAGGCAAGAATATGCATGCATAATGAGGTCGTCAACCAATCGGAAACAAGTTTCTATATGCACAAAGGGAGAAGACATTTCGAAGATTTTTTCATTCTGTATCTCGAGTAAATAGTAAATCACTAAAGTTGAATTATGTCTGGACGTGGAAAAGGTGGTAAGGGACTTGGAAAGGGAGGTGCAAAGCGTCACAGGAAGGTTCTTCGTGATAATATCCAAGGAATCACGAAGCCTGCAATTAGGCGATTGGCTAGACGAGGAGGAGTGAAAAGGATCTCTGGTCTGATTTACGAGGAGACAAGGAACGTCATGAAGTCGTTCCTGGAGAGCGTTATCCGTGATGCGGTTACCTATACTGAACACGGAAAGCGGAAAACCGTCACCGCAATGGATGTGGTCTATTCTCTGAAGAGGCAAGGCCGCACCCTGTACGGATTCGGGGGTTAATTGACTAAGAGTTTGTAAATAAATTTTGTTTATTTTATTTAATAAAATGTTAAATTTGCAAATTAATAATTAATTTTAATAAATTAGATGACAGTAGTAATTAGAATAATGTGAATTGTGTTGCAGGTGCAAATTTTTAAGATTTTGAAATGAAAAAAGGTGAAGGTGATATAAGGAGAATAACAGGTTGAAGTGATGTTGTGGTTATTAATAAATTAATAAATTTGTCAATTAAAAATTAATCTATACATTACATTTACAGATACTTGTCTACGTATAAAAAATCAATAAGAATTGACAAATAACGTATCAGATTAAGGATTAAAGGTCATCAAGAGAAACTGTCATGTTATCAGGCATCGAGCCCTATTCCTCGACCAAACGTAGCAGTGGGGTTAAATATGTGCTAATGACGTATTTCCTCTAATGAAATTAATTATTTAGTGTACCTTATTCCAATTCAAATTATATTATTTGTTATCCATCCGTTAAAAATTTTCAAAGAATAGTTAAAATTTTAAATAATATGATTTATACTTAATAAAAAATAAATCCAAACTTGGTTGAAAATTAGCAGAAAAATGCCGTATCAAGAATACAGTTTCAGTAATTCAGTATTCAATATGTTCGCAAATAATAAATAGAAGATAATGTTTACTGCAATGCTCGAATTTTTCAGTTAATCCACAGTGGATGTCACTTGATTTGACTCTTATTGATTGATTATCTAAACTAAATCCACGTTCAATATGAAACGAGTTGTTCAGTCTTAGACCATTGAGAGTAAACAAAGCTGAGCATTTATCATTAACATTAATTACGGCTCGCAATATCTTCTCATGTTTAATAATTGACTTAGGCTTGTACGATAGGACAGAGTGAAGATCATCGATACCAGTATTTACAGCTTATAGTTGAAAAATAACAATCGCAAAAAGCTTAATAAGAACTTAATTTACAGCTTACGATATGTAATTTTAACCAAATATATTATTTTTAACTATTTGCCAGATTACAATTTGCGATTTAAATAATATCATGTTTACTCGTTAATTTAATAATCCAATAAAATTATAATCAAATAACTAATAATTCAATAATTATTAATATTTAAATATTAATAATTAATATATTAGATAATTAACAAGATTAGATACATTTAAATTATCTAATCTTGTCATTTAAAAACTATGATCATATGCTATTATATTTGAACCAAATTTCGAAATTTACCGTTTTTGTAACTGGAAGACATAAGTAAAGAGGTTGCTGTCGGAAAATTTCATTCAGTATTAATTATAAGTTTTGTGATTATTTTTTTAATTAAAAATTAAAATTTGAATAACTTCGGTAATATTCTAGAATGAAAATACGTTGATCAGAAGAAAATATAAAACTCAATAAAACTTAACTCTTTGTAATATAAAGGGCGCACATTTAAAAATCAAGAAAGAGGGATGTATCTCACATTATAATGTTTAAATATAAAAGTATAGTGTTGATATATTAAATGTAAAAACTAAATTTACAACTAAAAACTAAAAAGCATTTTGAATATTTGCAAAATGCTTGAAAACTGTAATTTGTTAAAATAAACACCTGTCGGGGCGCTTGAGTCAACAACTTGAAGATAAAGCGGTCTTTTATGCACATCGGTCTTGCGAAGGATGTAAATACGTAGGTGTTGAATCTTATATGATGCAACTCGTTATATTCGCAAGAATTGAAAAATACCTTTATGTGTGTCGTCACTTTAATTAATCTGCCAGTTATGCATTTGATGTACGATAAATCAATTTGCATAACTATAGATGACGGAAAAACATTAGTGTTTATGATAACAGTCATTTATTAAATTGTAAGGTTCTATCTGGGAAGAAATAATGGATACTGAGATATAAAAGAAAATTTGCACTCATCGTCTGTTCCAAAAGCCTTAATATCGTAGCTTACTATTCCGAGACAAAATATTTAATGAAATGTTGTATAACGGGAATAAACTTTTAACTTCATGGAGTATATCATTCAATCCTTATTGATAAATTACATGGCATTGAAGTGCACACTTGCATCCTCCATTGGATTTCTGACTTCTGATACAGTCGCTCATTTACGGTTAAAATAGAAGACTCATTTTAATCTAACATTCAACTACACTCTGGCCTTGAGCACAACGCTCTTTAATATATACATCAATAGCGTAATACCACTTATAGCTTCTGACTGTATTCTATACGCAGATGATATTAAAATTTGGCGGGCCATTAAAAACGACAACGACGTGCACATCCTACAATTAGACATATTGAACCTGCAGCATTGAACAGATGCAATGAATCTGTTGATAAACCCAGAAAAATGTGATCATATGCACATTGGACGCAGGCGACATATTGCAAACTATAAAGTATGCGGAAGGCAAATAAACGTGGTCAACTCATACAAGGACCTAGGTGTAATAATAAAAGATGACCTAAAAACAAATATCAACTCCGCTGCAGTCAAAACTAAGTGCTTACTAATTCTTGCTATGCTACGCAGAACTATTCGCAGAGTCGACATTCCGTCATTTAAACCACTTTACGAATCGTTGATTCTGAGTCACGTGTTATATGCATCGCAAGCCATACATCCTCAATTAAAAACTGAGCATATGAATATTGAAAAGGTGCTACGCAAAGCAACGCATTCGGTTTCCTCGATAAGAGGCTTACCATTTGAAAGTATAATTTACTTGCTAGGCTTTAAATCAATAGAAAAGTCTCTATTAATACCAGACTTGATGATGACATGGGCAGCCGTAAACCGTTGTGATCATCCTTTGACAGATATCTTTCCCATCCGCAAGGAATCAACACTCAGAGGTCACGACCTTCACATCATGGCAAAACGGCACATCAGAGATGTATGCAGAGGTTTACCAGATAGGGTGCGCACTGTATGGAACAATCTACCTGCTCACATAGTAACATGTACATCAAAAACTGCATTCAAACGACAATTGAAGAACTTTGTGACTACAATTACATGACATTTTTCATTTTTTTAAACTTTGTGAATATTGTGAATCACCTTGTAACGAGATTTCGCTCACTCTGGTGTAAATTAATAATAATTAAAGAGAATAATAATGCAATATAATCCTCAATATAATCCTCAATCAGTTGCAGTAGCAAATTTAACAGCTTAAACACACAAGGACGTTAATGGGAAAACGTAAGGAAACAGCTAGGACCGACACCAACTATGCTCAACTTCAAGTACAGTGCTCGACACACGACTGCAGAGTCTGGACAACAATCGCTGTGACAGCAATAAGTCTAAAGAAGACTTCATATATAGATTTTATGCAAATAAACTAATCCGCAACCTCTCCCATAAGCACATATTAACATCCAACACGTCCACTCAAACTACCCCCCGTCGTTTCCGACGACATGTCTCCACTCACTGATCCTGTCACCAAAGACTTCCCATCCCATGACATTTTCATTCGCGACACCCCCATCCCGTCCCTCCTGTCTAGTTTATCAATATCATACATCCATCAATTGAAATCAAATCAACAAACCTCCACGATCCTTCCACTCATAACCTATCCTCACATCGATTACCACCTGCTATATTATCTCTAACATCTTTGTCTCCCCTTATCGAACATAGTCCTTTCATATCATCAATTGCCATCTCTTCAATCGTGATCTCACCCACTCACGTCACTCGTCCTCCTTTACGGAAACGCTTTCCTTCTCGCGATCGTTTTCTCGTCACCCTTGGTCTAACTTCCAACCACACCCCGCTTCACTAACCTATTATCCTACGTCGCCATTGAAGAAATCTTGATCACCCCCTTCTCCGGTCCGCCTTGCTCAAATCGCCTCTATCTTTTCCACAATAACATCTTCCTCTCCTCACGATCTCAATTTTATTTTCGATTCTGAACTTACATCCACTCTTTATCGTCTCTTGCCCTTCAAACCTCACCATCACTGTCAATTGCACCGTGTCTCATGGTTCGACATTCAATGCCTACTATCAAAGCGTCGACTCCGTCATGTTTTTCAAGTCTATCATCGCTCTTTCAGACGTGATATAAGCTCGCTCACTCCATCACTCCGTGATTCTTATCTTGCTCTCCGCTGGTCTCATCTCCACCTACTACTTACCAAATGTAACTCTATCTAGCAGCATGAAATCAACACTTCATTAAACTCTAAGTGTCACTGGGTTACTTTTAACTAAATCCTTTCTCGCTCTCTTTGTCTTGTAACATCAATCCCCATCATTATACGTCATTTCTCAAGACAAAGTATCCACGTTGCTTTATCACAACCCCGTCTCCATTATATCTAACTGCTAATGGCCTCGCCTTATCCTTCCGAAACTCTTTCATCTTCTCCCCGTTTCACCTGCCGAATTCTCAATGTCATCATGTATTTGCCCATCAAAACCTCACATGCCGATCCCTTGCCTACCTCCATACCTAAATTCATATGCTCATCAATATCCCATTTTCTTATCATCTTTTTAACTCGACATCCGCAGTCGCATATTCCCTTCACACTAGAAATCAGTCATCGTTCATCCCTTCATTAAGGAACACTCCCTCGACACCTTCTTTACTTTTAGCTATCGCCTCATTTCACTCCTCCCTACTCTTTCTAAGCTCTTAGAACGCCTCATATTAATACAGATCAACGTTTATCACTCAATATCCAATATGTAACCTATTTTTCAATCCGATTTCTGATCCAATAACTCCACAGAAATCGTTTGCATTAAAGTTTAAAACAACCTACTCATTTCTCGTGACAATGCTCTATACTGTATATTTATCTCCCTCGATCTATCCTCCGCCTAACATCGTCGATCATTCCATCATCCTGTCTCGCCTTCGATAAGATTACGGCTTTGCTTCCACCTCGATAGCAGGGTTTGCCTCATATTTATCCGAACGTACTTTTCGCGTATGTTCTAATTAATCCTCCTTCCATTTCATTCCATTTTATGCGGGGTCCCACAAGGTTCAGTCCTAGGTCCCCCGCTTTTCTCTCTTCTACTTGGCGATCTATCTCCGTTTACAAAACCTTACTTATTTAACGTCATGCAATACGCCGATGACATCATCATCTATACTCATGCAACCAACCATTGCATACACGATATCGCCATTTCTGTCTCCAACTGCCTTTTTTCTATCTGCAAACGTCTATCCCATCTTCATCTCATTCTATATCACTACAAGTTCAAAATTATGTGGATCCTCCCTAGTCATCTTAACATATCTCCTCTCCCTGTATATTTTGCCTCATCAATCATATCCATAGTCCACAATCTCACTTTCTTAGGATTCCATTTCGAATGATCACCTTTCCCTTAAACCCTTCGTCCGCGACAAGGTCCGCTTGTCAGACTTAATTTACTGTGACATCCGCTGTATCCGTTATTTTATCGACTTCCGTTTTTTCATCGCTTCTCTTCTTTACAGAGATGCCTCTTCTTTCATCGCTTCTCTTTCCTGAAATCGATTACTGTCTCAGCCTTTTCGCCAATGTCCCAAAATCTATTATCATATAAGTACAACGCATCATCAACTCCGCCTTTCAACTGCTCCTACGTTTCCGTCGCTTAGATCACACATCCACGTATCTTGCCCAACTCTCCCGGTCTACCATCCACATCGGCATCTAGCTCCACCTTCTCGTCACTTCGTCTCATAGCTGTCGGCTCCCCCATCGTTCATCAACATCTCGTTCATAGACGACACTCGCCTAAACTCTCTCTATCATTGCGTTCCCGTAATTCCCTCTTACTCTACGTTCCCAATTACTCTAACAACTACAGTCTCCGATCCTTCCTCGTGGCCGCCCCTCGCCTGGAAACATCTCCCTCTCGATGTCCGTCGCGCTCCCTTGTTTTTCACATTCAGATATCTCCTCCGTTCCCACCTTCTCAACTCGACTTAGATTTTTTTTTGTTTTTGTCTTCGTGGTCATGTAAGCGTACGCCGGCACGCATTTGCTACGTAAAAATAAATCCTTTAAGAAAATGCGGATTAGAAAGAACAAACTTTAATCCTCAATGAGCCATATATTTTAAGCATTTTATTTAACTTGACTGTTTACTTAATTGATTTAACATTCGTTCTGAATGGAATTTTAACTTATAGAATTTTTTTTAATTTTTTGGAAAATTTTAATTTTTTAAACTTGTCCTTGTATAGATTGCACTAATGATGTTTTCGAAAACATCATTATAAACACATTCTATTTAATATCTCAGATATTAAATGTTTAACAACGGATTAATTAATATTCAAAGAAAATTCAACAATTGAAGAACAAAATTTTTAATAGTCGTAATTAGATTAATGACTTAATTGAAATGAAATGATCATCATTCCCGACACGAGATGTATTAAGATGGACTCATTTAGTCATAATAAAGGAATTGCGTGTTCCTTGTTTAATAATTTGACCTTCTTTAAACACATACATAGAATCGCTGTACTCAAGTGTAGGTAGACGGTGCGCTATTGTTACACTTGCCCGATTTTCAGATACCGAATTGATTGTTTCCTGTACCACGTGCTCACTCTTAGTATCTAATGCAGTTGTTTCGTCTATAAGCAAAATATTTGAGTTATAAATTATTGCTCTCGCTATACAGATTATTTGCTTTTGTCCTTCACTTACCAAAGATCCTTTATCACCGATAGGTGTATGGTAACCTTCAGGAAATTTCAATATAAAATTATGAATATTTGATGCTTTTGCTGCTTATTTTATTTCGTGCATTAATGCATTTCAATTGGTAGCTCCGAGTACTACATTTGGTTGTAATACTCCCAGTCAAAAAGTACTGTTCTTGACCAACAATTCAGAAATGTCTTCTATACAACGATTTTCACTTTTAAATTAATTTCATCTAAGTATTTGACCGTGTATAGGATCATAAAGTCTTTGAATTAATTGGGTAATTGCACTTTTACCGTATCCTGACCTGTCAAAGAGTTCTACGTTTTCGAACAAGTAGAAGTTATATCGCAGATATAACTTCTATTGTTCAATTGTTTCAATTGTTTCAATTCTTCTATTGTTTCAATTCGGATACGAATTGGAACATTCGTATAATCTAAACACATTCAGACTATATCAGACGAAACGTAATGGTTCTGTCAACGTAGATGCTCTAGATGGCACCTATTGCATTTCTTGAAGGTCATGATAGTACCGGTTTATTAAAATGGTCATTGTGGATATACATCAACTTACAAATCCACTAAATTACAAATTCACACTTACAACAAAAACATAAAAAATGAAGTATGATCAATGCAAATAGGTTGATGTTGATGAGTGGGAGAGTTTAAAATTTGTGAATAATTGGATTAATTATAAAGGCTCAAAAAGTGCGGAGACTGTGATTAAAGGATGGAAAGGAAGAAGTTGAGCGGATGGCAAATGTCAGTTTATTCCAGATAAGAAAATCGACAATAAAAGGAAACATTTGTCATAGTTAAAGGAAAATAACGTAAAATGAACCAGAAAGAAGTCACATGAAAGAAGATTTTTGGAGGTAATAAGGGATTCGGTAAGTGGATGAAGATGCAAATAAGAAGTCGAGTTTGAAGTAAGGAGTCGAAAGTGATACAAATGATACGGAATATAAGGCGGTTTCCATAGTTAGCCAGTTAAGTATTTAGAGACTAGGTGAAATGTGATCAAAACGGCAGATGCTAAAGAGGATACACACGGCGGAATTTACAAGGCACTGGAGAGGAAGAGAGGATTTATAAGTAAAAGCAAAAAATGCTGAGGAATAGTCAATATTAGAAATCAATATACCAGAGATAAGAGATGAGTTAAAATCAAACGATCTCGTGACACGGCGAAGGTCATGAAGTAGGATATTGTAATAGCAGGTATTACAGTGAACGAAGGGATCGAGAGGAAGAAAATTGTGAAGGGAACTCCAAATTAAGTGAGATGGTCAACAATAGGAAGAACGATCGAAATATTGAGGAAAAGGGATAACCTATAAAAATTTTGGCCATGCAGTAGTTATAAAATTAAAAATTTATTTTTTCGTAGCAAATAAGTGCGGGTGCCCGCAAACATTACCACGAAGAAGGAAACAAACAAAAATCTAAATAATGTGTCGAGAAGGTGATAACGGAGGAGGTATTTGAAAGTGATAAAAGAAGGAGCACAGTGGGTATCAAGAGGGAGCTGATTACAGGCGAAAAGGCAAAGAAGAGGAAGGATCGGAGACCGTAGTTGTTAGAGTAATTGAGAACATGGAATAAGAGGGAATGACGGGAGCGCAGTGATAGAGAGAGGTTGAACGAGTGTCGTCTAAGAACGGGAGGTTGATGAACGATGGGGATCCAACAGCTATGAGACGAAGTGACGAGAAGAAGGCGGAGCTAGATGCGGATGTGGATGGTAGACTAGGAGAGTTTGGCAAGATATGTGGATGTGTGGTCGAAGCGACGGAGACGAAGGAGCACTCGAACGGTGGAGTTAATGATGCATTGTAGGGGTAGGATGATGGATTTTGGAGAGTTGGCGAAAAGGCAGAGGCAGTAATCGATTTCAGGGAATATAAGCGATGAAAGAAGAGGCATACAAGAAGGAAGTCGATAAGGGGGCGGATACGGCGGATGTCACGCTTATTCATATCTGATCATATGAATTAAGGTTTTCTAGTGTAAGCGTATAGTTAAACGATTTGTCGCTAAATTATATCGGTAATTCGAAGAGAATTTGCTTGAATCAATATTTTGTGTTTGATCTCGAACCCTACAAACTGTCAAAAAATGAAACATAAAAATACACTTTTGATACATTTTTTGATGTATATCTTTATAAATAGTTAACGCCAGAAAATATATTTGATGGGTCCAAATATCCTCAACTAACGTGCTTAGTAGTTATCAATTATGAATATTTGATGCTTTTACTGCTTATTTTATTTCGTGCATTAATGCATTTCAATTGGTAGCTCCGAGTACTACATTTGGTTGTAATACTCCCAGTCAAAAAGTACTGTTCTTGACCAACAATTCAGAAATGTCTTCTATACAACGATTTTCACTTTTAAATTAATTTCATCTAAGTATTTGACCGTGTATAGGATCATAAAGTCTTTGAATTAATTGGGTAATTGCACTTTTACCGTATCCTGACCTGTCAAAGAGTTCTACGTTTTCGAACAAGTAGAAGTTATATCGCAGATATAACTTCTATTGTTCAATTGTTTCAATTGTTTCAATTCTTCTATTGTTTCAATTCGGATACGAATTGGAACATTCGTATAATCTAAACACATTCAGACTATATCAGACGAAACGTAATGGTTCTGTCAACGTAGATGCTCTAGATGGCACCTATTGCATTTCTTGAAGGTCATGATAGTACCGGTTTATTAAAATGGTCATTGTGGATATACATCAACTTACAAATCCACTAAATTACAAATTCACACTTACAACAAAAACATAAAAAATGAAGTATGATCAATGCAAATAGGCTGATGTTGATGAGTGGGAGAGTTTAAAATTTGTGAATAATTGGATTAATTATAAAGGCTCAAAAAGTGCGGAGACTGTGATTAAAGGATGGAAAGGAAGAAGTTGAGCGGATGGCAAATGTCAGTTTATTCCAGATAAGAAAATCGACAATAAAAGGAAACATTTGTCATAGTTAAAGGAAAATAACGTAAAATGAACCAGAAAGAAGTCACATGAAAGAAGATTTTTGGAGGTAATAAGGGATTCGGTAAGTGGATGAAGATGCAAATAAGAAGTCGAGTTTGAAGTAAGGAGTCGAAAGTGATACAAATGATACGGAATATAAGGCGGTTTCCATAGTTAGCCAGTTAAGTATTTAGAGACTAGGTGAAATGTGATCAAAACGGCAGATGCTAAAGAGGATACACACGGCGGAATTTACAAGGCACTGGAGAGGAAGAGAGGATTTATAAGTAAAAGCAAAAAATGCTGAGGAATAGTCAATATTAGAAATCAATATACCAGAGATAAGAGATGAGTTAAAATCAAACGATCTCGTGACACGGCGAAGGTCATGAAGTAGGATATTGTAATAGCAGGTATTACAGTGAACGAAGGGATCGAGAGGAAGAAAATTGTGAAGGGAACTCCAAATTAAGTGAGATGGTCAACAATAGGAAGAACGATCGAAATATTGAGGAAAAGGGATAACCTATAAAAATTTTGGCCATGCAGTAGTTATAAAATTAAAAATTTATTTTTTCGTAGCAAATAAGTGCGGGTGCCCGCAAACATTACCACGAAGAAGGAAACAAACAAAAATCTAAATAATGTGTCGAGAAGGTGATAACGGAGGAGGTATTTGAAAGTGATAAAAGAAGGAGCACAGTGGGTATCAAGAGGGAGCTGATTACAGGCGAAAAGGCAAAGAAGAGGAAGGATCGGAGACCGTAGTTGTTAGAGTAATTGAGAACATGGAATAAGAGGGAATGACGGGAGCGCAGTGATAGAGAGAGGTTGAACGAGTGTCGTCTAAGAACGGGAGGTTGATGAACGATGGGGATCCAACAGCTATGAGACGAAGTGACGAGAAGAAGGCGGAGCTAGATGCGGATGTGGATGGTAGACTAGGAGAGTTTGGCAAGATATGTGGATGTGTGGTCGAAGCGACGGAGACGAAGGAGCACTCGAACGGTGGAGTTAATGATGCATTGTAGGGGTAGGATGATGGATTTTGGAGAGTTGGCGAAAAGGCAGAGGCAGTAATCGATTTCAGGGAATATAAGCGATGAAAGAAGAGGCATACAAGAAGGAAGTCGATAAGGGGGCGGATACGGCGGATGTCACGCTTATTCATATCTGATCATATGAATTAAGGTTTTCTAGTGTAAGCGTATAGTTAAACGATTTGTCGCTAAATTATATCGGTAATTCGAAGAGAATTTGCTTGAATCAATATTTTGTGTTTGATCTCGAACCCTACAAACTGTCAAAAAATGAAACATAAAAATACACTTTTGATACATTTTTTGATGTATATCTTTATAAATAGTTAACGCCAGAAAATATATTTGATGGGTCCAAATATCCTCAACTAACGTGCTTAGTAGTTATCAATTCTGCCACATCATTAATTGCTGTTTGTAGTGCCTAATTCGAACAATCTACGTAGGTGGTTATATTCAAGTGTCTAACGGCTCATATAAGATATTCATTTCTTTTCCATATGCCATCTTGATATTATCTACCCATTTAATAACAATGTTGGTTTTTAATATCTATCATTATGCCCTTATGTTACTAGAGCCAACATCATATGATTTTTAAGACTGTAACTGAGCAAACAGTTTTCCACCTATTGAATTAATAGCTACATCCTGTATTCGGATGCGCTAGTTTTAATTTATATTTCTAAGAATATTAAATTAGCTATTTCTAAGAATTTTAAATAACTTCTCGAGGCGTCATGTAAAAAAAATAGTTTTTTTTAGTTATAAATTTTACTTTGGACATTTGTATACTTGGAATGTTAGTTCAACATGTCAATTCAACATTCTACTTTTTAGAATGTCGGCCGTGTCTATTTGGATGCCATTTATACGATATATTCATAAGATGTTAGATACGAGTTAGAACTAAACTTTTAAGATAATTTCTTGAGATTTCAATATGTTAAAGTTATTCAAAATTCGTAGAGCGTAATATCAATTAAAAATTATCGTATTTCGCACTGTAAAGCGGAGAATTATTTGTAACGTGCATATTTGAATTCTGCTCATATTTCCTCTGGATGTTGATTACATCTTTCAAAACATTTGCCTTCACTGTTAGCATCGAATGCGTCAGGATTGACATATTTGCAGTTTTCATGCTCTAAGATCGTATATACCTTATTCTGTAATGTTTTAACTTGATTATAGGAACTGTTAATTCTCTACCTGGTAGCAAATATAAGCAATGCTGCGAAAATGTGACAATATTCTTATATGTAAGATCATATAAGCGTATTTGTTACAGCCAATACGCCTAGATGTAAGTATATAAGATGTTTATTTCAATTACGTGAACAATGTTAATGCAGAAATCACGCTTCTCGAATTTTTTCATCTTAAGAACTAAGTACCTGGCTTCAAAAGTCATTCGGGTAATATCACACGATTATTAACATCTAAAAGCACTGATGTTGAGTAAAACCGGTTGCAGAACATAATAAAGATATGATGCAATGTAGATCATCAGATAATCCCATAAGTCCCATATTTGTTAATGCCCATCAATATACTGAATTCAGACAAGCTCATTATATCTTTCAGCCAGACCGCATTATTGATCACGATTTGGTGTATTTAAGTCATTTATTAAATTTATGGGACATAAAATACACACCTTGATCCAAATAATTATACTTTTCGAATAACAGCGGACATTTACGATATAGAAATTGCGACGTTTTGATGGTGATTGTACGATGTTTTTAATTAAATTGAAAATTGAGAACGTAGATGTGTGGCATGGATGACTTTAAATTACTGAGGAACAAAGATTTGACAATAAATAAAATCAAAACTTATAAAATGATATTTATATTTATAATTACTATATTTGACAACGTGGCGAGCATATATCATAGTGGCATAGTATATATTAAAGAGAAAACATTAAAAAACATCAAATAATCAAAATAAAGCGTCATTTAAATGGCTCAATGAAGCTAAACTCATTGTCTGTTATTACAAATAATATTTTAAATTAAAACTAATATTTGAAATATATATTTTGTGTTTTATCCCAATTTATTATTTATTTCTGTGATCTATTTATTCTATCATTTTTATAATTATCAGAAAATGCAGCAATTTGGATGCTTTAGGCACCAAATAAATCTAAATAATTTGGTAGATAGAAACTCTTGGCTAGCAAAGTGAGTACTTTCCATGGCACTTCAAATCAAATAGTAACCATCAAATTAATTTATATTATGCTCAAGTGTAGATATTTTAGCAAATTACGCTTTTGAAGAAAAACGGTGAAAACTAGAATATAACCGTCAAAGATCTTTTGAAGTAAAATGCTCTTTAATGTTTAATAATTAGGAATGATGTTATATTCATTAGTAACCATTGCTAGCTATTAGCTGTAAACACTGACTTACATGGATCTGTTTAAAAGGTTGACTTTGCGATTCCGAGGTATGCTTTAGCTTCTGCAATATTTGGCTGTACAAGCGATTAAGAAGAAATTTGCAATCATAACAAAATTCAAAATGAAGTACACTGTATCGTGGATAATCTGATTTCTCTTTAAGCATATGTCGCCTTTCACTAGATTTTTTCAATTCTGAGAACCTTTCCTCCCATTCAGATTCTTTATCCGACATATTCATTTCAGCTACATAATCAACTAACTCTTTGTTCTTAAAGTTAACTTTACAATCTGAACAAAATGGAAGCCTGTCTATAAAGTAAAGTAATGTGGTCAAAACTTCCGTGTTAAACTGACAGCCTTCCGAATATCGATAGTTTGCATATTCTACTTTCGATGAAGAATTTGCCTGTCTGATCGGTGACATGCCTTTCTTTTTCTTTTTCTTTCGACTCGATGGCGTATGCAAAACGTGATGGCCATCAGGATTTTTGTTCTTTAAATCGTAAAATCTGACGTACTTGTTCATAAGGACGATTTAATCGTTTTATGGAAGATGATATTTAATTTGACCGTTTAGCGCGCTTTAATTTTTCAATTCTACAAATGATTTTGATAATCACGCATGTAGTTATTAAATCATTATATTCAATGAACCAATTGTTAAATATTAGTTACAAAATCATATAAAGTTCAAGTTGAAATTATATATTTGATTCACAATCAATTATTGTTATTGTTCTAAGCATGCTTAATCCTTTCAAAAGCTAATTTTGAAATTAAATTGCATAAATTACATTTATATCCTCTAATAATCCATCAAATACGCATTCGTGTTGCATAATTTTTATTTTAATTAATTGTATCGTTTGTTTTTATTAAATATTGAAATGGAAAATATACATTTTGTCGACATAGCCATATCAAGCAATTTAAACAAGTTATTTGAACTTGTATTTTGTTTATTGAATATAATTATAGATTGTAAGAAAATTTTATACGGGGAAATTTTATAAGTGTTCTTGCTTTACCAATTTAATAGCAGTTCCTGAAATACGGCCGAACGCCTTGAGTTTTGACTATGTTATCTACGCTGTCTTTTGTAACTTTTCTGTGGCCTTAAACCGTGTCTTTCATGACGTTATCGTATTTTGCTTGCTCATTATGATTTCCATTTTCAGATCATTCAGTGGATTAATAATTTCTTATCTTTGCGGTCATTCCAAGTAAGAGTTGGTGGTTTTCTTCCAAAGAGCTTTAGGTTGCTTTCTGATGTACCTCAACGATCTGTTATAGGCCCACCTTATTTTTGTCGTACTTTTTTATGACCGGCTTCTGCGTTTAAAAAATACTGTTTATGCATATGTTGATGATTTAACAATCTAGATTATTGTTCGTACTCCTACCGATTGTCAGTTACTACATGATGACAAGGAGTGTCTTACTAAATGGTGTGAAGACACCGGACTCCTGTTAAACGTTGATAAATGTGTTTTGATGGGAATGGGGAATTCTTCTGGCAACCGAGAAAAGTTATCTCGGATGTAGCCGAAAAAACGTTCTTTGACAGAAAAATCTACTAGACGCTCTCAGCAAGCCCTCACACAACGTTTGGGTATACCAGGCCTGTCTAGCATCTGATCCTGTCATTGAAATTTACTAACTACACGGTAATGATAGGGTGACAACTCAGTCCCTCTCTTCACACGAGTGTCCAGAACATAACGTCGCAGACTAGATGAAATGATCACAAAATCGATCATTGATCTTTGACGAAGAGAATCCTGGTGCCATGTGCATCTATGGATCTTCTTATGTTCAAGCATGATGTTGGTTATGCACAAATTGCTACGAGAACAAAAGTGCAATAATCGCATCCAGATCAGATAGTCCATTCCTCCCCAACACTCCATTTTATGTGCTACTGTCGCTACTAACATGAGCATTGAAGTCACCCGATAGAACGAGAAAATCTCCAACTGGAGTATTATTAAGCTGAGCCTGAAGATATTCCACGAAGACTGCGTATTCCGAGATAATGTTGGGAGCATTCACACAACAGTTATCCTCTTTCTTTTTTGACTAAAGGTGTCAGATACGCCAGCCTTATGTTTACTGGGTTAAACCTCTCTTCCATGTACGACAACCGAGGACTTGTAAATATCCCTACACCCGCTTGTCGTCTCTATCCGTTGGTAACTCCCGAATAGTTTAAGGACCAACCTTGATCCAAAAGTTAAGTTCCAGTTCCAGAATAGTGAAGAGAAGTCACTTCGACTATTTCTAGACCGAAGCGAACCATCTCTTCAACCAATTATAGTTCCTTCACCGCCAGCGAGATGACATTCCACGTTCCTACATGAAGGCTACATGAAGGATGTTGATGCCTCTTTCGCTGTCTACGTACAACTGCCTGATCACACGGCACCCGACAATGAAAACTCTTCCGGTCAGTAGTGAGTTGACCATTGTTCTTCTCACTTAATTTATATTTTGTAATTTTTTTGCTTGTCATTTTCATTGTTTTGTTTTGTTTGTTCAGCTATTTCCCGTTCCCGATATCCTTTGATAATCCAACATAGCTAATATAAGGAAACAGGTCTCCGATTCTCTTACCTGCATTTTCGTACATTGTCCAATCTGCCTTTGGATTCATCGAAGTGATTTTGTTTGGTCGGCTATCTCTCGTTCCCAATATCCTTTGATGGTCCAATATCGCTATTGAAAGGAAACAGAACTCCATGACTCTCTTCCGCTTTTTCGTTCATTGTCTAATCCGCCGTTGGAGTCATTGGAGGGATCTGAGATATTTTATGAAAAGACTATCCCTACGGCTAATGCAAGCCGGCCAATTATTTAGCCGTTGATCGATGAGTGTCGAACATACGTTTTCTGGGCTGCTCCACAAAGAGGCTAATTGTCAATAGGTGCCAGTTTAATATTTAATCGACTGGCACCTAGCGGCCCGTCGATCCGGTACCATCGCATCGGTAGTGCGTTATCAAATGAAGTTGAATATTATAAGGACTTAAGTGTAATAATTAATCGCTATCTTAAGACACGATTGAATAGTGAGCGCGCAAGGATAAAAGCAACCAGGGCATTGTACTCAATTAAAAATACATTTATCAGATTCTCACCTCCAATGCTTAGTATCTTATTATCTTCACTAGTTCGCCCTCATTTAGAGTACTGCATCCCTGCATGCTTTCCTACCACTAAGCGAGAATTGCTTGACTTTGAGTCGGTACTGAAGAGAGGTTCAAGGATATGTTTTAGGGCTGGAACGTTCCTACCGCATTCGGCTGCGTGTGCTAGAGATAAGCTCGATTCGTAACAGATTTGTCTTACTAGACTTGTCCTGCCTTTGCGCTATTGTAAGCAAACTTGATGGCTTCCCCACTGAAATTCCTGATTGAGAAGTGGGACATTACCCGGTTACTCTAAAGCGCTGTATAAGAGGCACCACACTCAATTGCCCGCCAAATTTCGACTCTCACATCTCGCGCTCAACTAGTGGAATGTGTTGCCTGAGGAATCCGTCGATGTTTCTTCTTCGATGAAGCACCTCAAGCGACTGTGCCTAGCATGGATGCAGATCGACACTTGCACTTTCACGGATATTTTGAATCCTGCTAGTTCAAATGATCTTGATGCGGACAATTTACCGATACCCTATATTAATTTGTAAACTTTTTTGATCAGGCAAAACAGCTTCTCAGCCAACGCCTTGTATGTAATAATAAAAATTTTAAAAATTGTCAATCTAAATTCTTAAATATAGATCAAAAAGCATTACTATTTTTACAAGAAAAATATATCCAGCTTTTGATTATTCGACTCATGGAAACCATGGAGTTAACAATCAATCTTAAAATATCGTTCAAGTTCTTTACTTATACAGATTACTTAAATTCATTTATTAAGCTTTAATAGATTTTAATAATATATCATAGTTTTTCTTGGATCCTATAATTTACTGTTATAAGCAAGAGTGGATTTTTAACATTATTTTTATTAACATTATGTATACTTTTTAATAATAATTATTTTTTAAATTTTAATTTTCGATGAAACTTTAGAACTTAAAAAAAAACAATTTTATTTTTGATAATACAATTTTTTCTCTTTGATATCTGACAATTCAGTATTTAGCATTGCCTAATAATTAGCCTACACTGTGAATGCTCGATTTCTTATTATACGTATTCACAGTTGTACTCAATTTGGCGTTTAATTAAATCATCTAATCGATTTAAAAAACTTTAGTAATTAATTTTCTGTTTTCTTTCAGTGTTTTCTGAAGAGGCCAATCGTATTGGCGAAAATTCAAAAATAATACTATTTTTCTTAGAGAAAGAGCCAACTAATGATTACATTCTCTCCGAACGTAATTTTAAAATAAATCAATTTTCTATTTGTGAAATTTCAGATGCTTAATTCTAAAAGTTGTATATAATCATAAGTGTAATGTAACTTAATATCACATAACTACTTTATACCACATAAACTACTGTAAGTTTCTGCTATAGCCTTAAATGCATAGCAATCTTTATCGTCTGCATAGCAAGAATGTAATCGATACCAAAAATGTTTTTAATTAACTTCTTTATAATTTGTTTTAATCAAACCAATCGCTTGAAGCCGGATTGTATGAGCGAGAACGTGACTGAATGAAATACGATGAGCCTACTTCTTTGAATGAAGAAGCCTACGTCTTCTTTATTCAAAGCAATTTTTCAAGGTCTTTGTTTCGATCAAGTCACTCATATGTGATGGTCACATTGCCATCAGCAAAGATCATGAATCCACTTGAATTGTAATAACTTGACGAATACAAAAATCCTGCAGCAACCAAGTTTACAAGAAAAATTATTGAAATTATCAATATTAGTTTTAGCGGGTATCATTATACAAGACAACAATACAAGCATAGCTCAATATTTGCCTCACATTATATATGAAAAATGAAATTAGCTCAGTGATTTGTGTCCTGTAGTAGCAATACATTTATGCCGTTCGTAATGTTATGCTTGAATTTATGCAGCGATTTAGCTTCAACTGTACTAGTGCTTAGCTAATTCGACAACTTCACAAATTAGTAGTTAAACTGTAGTGTCCTAGTATGAACAATCCGCTGACCCTTCAAAACTAACGAATGCCAACGTTATTATAAGCCTGAGCGAACATGGTTTACGCCAGACAAAGCAAGATGAGGCACATGCAAAATCTTCCAAATTAAGCGCATATCGTATATGCGCTTAATAGAAAACCCACCATGCGATTCACCTTGGACAGGTATACTCAGTATGATATTTTGTCGAAGGGTTATTTGAAATCTAAACTACAAGGTTCTTGAAATGTTCCAAGAGTTTAATATATTTATCCTCAATACGATAATTAAACTGAAAAATACTGTTTAATCCTTTAATATGTAGATGTGTTCATTTCTGAATGTTTATATCTAGACGATTTGCATGCGCCCAACTGGCAACTATATCGACATCGTCTTATAAGCACTCCTAATCTGTTAGCACTTTTATCTGCCTCCAAACTTTCAAATCATCTGCGTATAACAACGAGCACAATTACAATAAGATGAGCAGCTCGTTAAAGTAAATGTTGAATAGCAGCGGTCCCAATTCCGAACCATGAGGCACGCCTGCTTGGACCTTATGTTGTTGCGAAAAGGTTCCATTTTTATATCTAGACGATTTGCATGCGCCCAAGTTACAACTATAGATAGAACTTATAAGTTCTTACTTTTTGTTCTGATTTGCACTGACCCTGTACTTACGATTAAATATAAAATTCTAAATCAACGAATTAGGATAGGATCTAAACCAATTACTTTAATTTTCATAACTAGTAGATCATGATCCACCCGATCAAATGCTTTCGAAAAGTCGAAAAATGTGGTATCGACGCCACTATCCTTATCAACTCAGTTATCGCAATCCTTATGAGCACTAAGAAGATTGGTGAACGTAAATCGATTTTCCGAATCTAGTTGATTATTACATAACACATTGCTAGACTCAAGAAGTTGTTAATGCTGCGACAAAGTAGTCTCTCCAAAACCCTACAGCATACGCAAATAATACTAAGTGGTTGAAAGTTTTCATCACAGAAGCGACTACCTTTTTTAAACAAGGGTCTTATTACATCATAGGCATATAGCCGGTGTATAGCGAGGCCGCAAAATTACAGGTACCATCTTTTTAAGCATACTGCAGGCAGGGAATCCGAACATGGAGAGTTCGAAGATTGTAAACGGGTAAGCTCAACCCTTAAATCGTTATATGAGAACATATTCAACACATCGATGCTTCTATCATCAGAAACAGATATTCTACTCAAATTATCACGGGAAGCTGGTACAAAAAATGGCGAGCAAATGTATTTGCAATATCCTCTTCATTATTATGATTAGTACCATCACTATCCACAAGTGAATCAATTGATCCACTACTGTATTTAAAGTTTACGTAGCCGAAAAGTGCGTGTGTATTGTGTTTACATTTTGCATAAGACGCTTATCAAATTGGCATTGCTTAGCACGTTTCAGGGTAGTGAACTTATTCCTTATAGATTTAAATGATTCGAAACTTATATCATTACAAATTGTAAATATGACAATTTCTTTTTTAATTCATAACGTAAATCTCTATCAAATCAAGGAGAAAGTTATAAGTGCAATTTAGTAGATTTAGGAAGCGAAAATCGTATAAGCAAATCTAATAGAATATGTTGGAATTGATGTCATGTCATTTCTACTTCCATAAGAAATGGATTAAGTCAATGTACATGTGATAGACAGTAATAAACCATTCTGAAATCTGTTTTGAAGGCATTAGTACTTCCACAAAGTGATTTTGAAATCAACGATTTTGGACTCGTAAATGTAGAATAGATGCATATCACACAATTGCATGAAGACACGAGAGGCTCTCAACGAGATATCTAGATTGAGAAATTTGGTTACCATAGTAATGCAATAGTAGTGGGTGATTTAAACATGCCGATTGTCGATTGTAGTAATTATTTGCGCTATGCGAATGATCATTCCTCTTTGATATTCCTTGATACCGTTAATTCTTTGGATTTTTTAAGCACGTTACATAGTTCATTCGTTTCTCTGGATATCATCGTTCTTTACTCTATATTTGCCTTACATCAATAAATACATGATCAATAATGTTACGCATTTGGATCCTCTAGGCAACTCAGACCATTGCGTACTCTGTTTCGGCTCAAATTTCTAGCATATATAGTCTCACCCTAAGCCTTGTTCCAATATTTTGCAATGTTTCAAGACTGAATTTGAATTAGTTCGTCGACTTTTAACCAGTAGATGTCGGCTTGATTCCTTAACGGTTGGAGTTGATATACCCTGGCATCAGTTTGAATCATTTCCACTTGGATTGCTTCAAAGATTTTCTCCTCGTAAGATAGCCAGGATACGTACACATCACATTGCTTGGTTTGATAAAAAGCTAAAAAGACGCTCTCAAATTAAAAAAGTTGGAATTCGTTTGGTTTTCTAAACAACTGATAGACTATAATTAATTTAATAATATAAAAAATGGCTTCGCATATCTTAAGCGTCTGAAAAAATGTCAATTTGAAAAAGATTAGCAAAACTGTCTGTACGCGATCCTAGATCATTGTTCAACTATTTTAATTTTAGGAGTGACGTTGATAGTATTAGTTCAATCGTTGATATCAATGGATGCAATCTAGTTCACGACATTGATATAACCACTGATTTTGGTTAAATTTCTGGTACCAGTTTCTAAAACTCATTTCGAAATGGGTTTATCTTACTGTCGATCAATTTATGACGTTATTCGCATGTTTTCTGTTTATGATGTAATAAAGGAGCTCAAGAAGGACAAATCATCTGATTCTACCTGTCTTGATCTCCTTCCACCATTATACTTGAATAATCTTGCCGACGTTATCGCCGTTCCCTTTTTGTATTGAATCTTTATTGCTTCTATCTATCTTGGTCGAGTTCCGAAAATGTGGAAATGTTCTATCACAAGGCAGTTATACAAAAGAGGGAATCGATGTTCTGTGAAAAGTTATAGACTTGGGAGTTTGACTTGTGTATCTTGCCTTATATTAGAGAGGATATTGTGTCGTATAATCACCAACTACCTATATACTTATAGGTTGTTTTGCCATAATCAATATGGCTTCCGGAAAAATCACACGATTGTGACGAATCTTTTGATAGCCTAGGAAAGTTGGGATTACCTAGTAGATGAAGGATACTATGTCGACGTTGTATTTGGTGATTTATCGAATGATTTTGACTTTATTCGTAATGATATATTGATTCGTAAAATGCAGGCATTGAATATCGATCTTATTATTATCCACTGGGTAGGTGATTTCATATCACACCGCTCGTATCAAGTTAGGGTTAATGATATTTTCTCTGATCGATACCCAGTTTATGATGGTGTCCCTCAAGGTTCGGTATTGGGTCCACTTCTATTCTGTATGTATGTGAACGATTTACTTGATATTCGGAGTTCATATTTACCTTTGTATCGGATAATCTTAAAACTTGTCGAGCAATTAGGTCAAATTTAGATATAGATATCCTCCAATCATGTATTGACAGCGTTTCTAAGTGGGTATGCTCCAACGGCTTGTCTATCAATGTATCGAAGTGTGTTTGCATGCGTATACGTTCACTTAATGGTGTTCCAGAGCCAACATATAATCTAGATGGTCAGCTCATCGAAATAGTCTCACATGTAAAGTGTATTAGTATATGGATCGCTAACGATTTATTTACTCGTCGACACACTGATTATGTATGTGCCAAAGCTATGCGTATGGTAGGTCTGATTCACAGAACGTTTAGTTTTCTGAATCCCTGGTCATTTAAATCACTTGCAAATTCATTCGTTCTCAGTCATTTACCATATGCATCTCAATGTTCATATCGTATACTCGATAAGAAATATCTGTGAATGAAGGACTATTAGTTCATTGGTTTTACTAATAATGATATTTAATTTGATGCATCTGTTTCAAATTTTTCAGTAATAAGTATGCATTTAATTGAATATATCTTGTTTGATAGATTGACGATGCATCTTTCCAAACGAGAAGAACATATTAAGGTAACATTGAGTCTACACCTTTTTAAGTATTAAATAACTGTGAACCGATTCCAGATAAATTTAGAGCAATTGAATAACACCGGCAAAGAAATAAATCGTCTTGAAAATAAACTTTCAGTTAACGATTAAGGTTAAATAGTATTGATTTTATTTTCCTTATTACAGCAATGTCGAAAAGAGTACGAATCTTGTTTGCAGGACTACAAATCGCAGCTGGAAGCCTTTCACATGAAGTTAGGCAAAAGCCTTCAGCGCAGTAGGCAATACTATGAAAGAAGGAATCGGGCCAACGAGGTATTGTGTGTGGACGTGCTGAAATTAATTTTTTTTTATGCATTTAGGTACTGTGGAAAATGTTACTTGCGTCGGACGAATACTGCTATCTTAATAATATTGTAAATGTCTACGAAAACATGCTTAATTTTCCTCAATTTGATTCCGAAACATCTGCTATAATTGAACATAAGGTAGCTATGAAGAACTGTACTAGTTTTAAGACATTTTATAACTTTTACTAAACATCAAGAAGTGTTTAAATACATTACTGTACCGGATCCAGATAAGCAGTTCAATACTCAAATATTTTCCAAACTCTAACGACTTGATTTTCGTCTAAAGGAACAACGATCGATTGTTCAAAAACCTATCGAACACTCGGTTATTAAAACAGTTCTCTAATAAATTTTACTCAAAATCAGGGAGTGTTTAAATACATTTTTGTACTAGATCCGGATAAGCAGTTCAATACTCAAAGATTTTCTTATAGCATTGATTTCATTTCGTTCTAATCATCTGAATGAACAGCAATCGATTGTTTGAAAACCTTTCGAACACTTGGTCCATAAAACAGTTTTCTTATGTATGAAACCCTATGTTTAGGGAATTTATACGATAAACACGGTGTATAATTAATTTTTAAAATTTAACAGATAGAGAATATGTCTAAAATGTTAAAATGCTTCAAATATTTAAAGATTAAGTGACTATTAACTATTTAATGATTATTGAAGAAAGTAGACCGTTTTCTTGACATAAAACAATGATTTTAAAGATTAAAATAAAATGGGTTCAATTGTTGCTAAACATTTGTTTGAATGTACTTATACACGCTAATGTATGACTGTTTGTCTCTTTATTTAAATTTGTTTACATCGCTTGTTAACATATTTTTTCATGTTTGTTAACATTCGTTTGATTTATCTATTTGTTAAATCTTTTTGCTAGCATTTGCTTTACTCATATATTAGTTCACTTTATTTATCGTCTAGGTCCGCTTATTCTCATTAATTTATCATTTGTGTACTCCCTTACATTTGTTCAATATGTTTATTGACAACAATTTGTTATTATTTATTTTGTTAACAATAGAATTAAATGTCCGCTTATCTTTCAGCTTTATGTTGTTAAGATGCAAAGGTTAATCAGATCAAAGGCTGAGTTAGTTATAATATATTGCCAAAGCTTTTACCGCGTTACGGTTGTGCGCTGCAGTAGGTAATAAGATTAGCTACATAGGATAAACACAATGTCCGGTTTCTAAACGGCTCAAGGAACATTTAAGACATCACGAAACCCTTCAGCGCTTTCTTACGCCAGCAATACATGTGCCGCGCATTATTCACAACAACATCCAAATGAGCAACCAAAGTGCAGCGCAAAGGTACTCTACCGAGCAGATAACGTCGTGTCGCGAAAACTAATAGAGACAATCTTAATATCGGGTGCCAATAGTGATAAGAGTCTTAACAATAAACACGAGGCGGTTGGCTGGCTTGATTCAATGCAATGATAAATATTAATTATGTTATTAACTGTTAATGTATTTGTGACGATGTTAATATATGTTCCGTGTTTCAGATAAGCCGCTGACGAATCCGTAACGCGACGAAAGATTCGGCAATATTTAATAACTAACTCAGCCTTTGATCTGATTAACGCTTGCATCTTATTTTGTTAGCATCCATTATTCCATTTTCGTTTGATGATATATGTATTTGTTGATGAGTGAAAGACCATATATTAATGAGCTTTTGTCTATTAGTTATCAATCACGTTTGCTTAGGATCAAAAGTACTTAGATACATTTGACATACCATGAGTTTGTTATTTCTTCAGGATTGATTAAGTCTGCAGTAGTATTCAGTAAATAGCTGAAGTCTGGCTTAATCTTATGCATGGCAGCTAAGTGCTTTTGATTACTCCTTGTATGTCGCACATGACGTCTTTCGAGTATCTATAGAATTGTTAATACATGATGTATTGCTGATATGTTCATTCGATGGTTATGGATTAGGCAGTAAAATATTATTTTTTTAAATTTATAATTAAACTTTTAGTAAACTAATCGCAATATTTTGTTTTATTAAATATAACTGGAGTAGGTTTAATACAGAATAATTAATTTATTCTTAAAATCAAGTCATTGATATTTATCTTAATTAAATGAGAATGATATATAAAAATTAATTTGGACCTTTATCCTTTCTCGTATTGTTAAAATGAACTTTTTACATAAAATAGCCTACTCCAACATATATTAGACCCTTTGGATTAATTATAAGGAAATCATAACGGAATCAAGAGACATGCCCTGCCCTGTCTCTAGAAAGACAAAGGCGGATTAATAAGAAAAAATTTTTAATGTGTCAAATGCACACAGACTGTGTGCTTACAAGCCCACAAAAGCAAAACAGATTGAAAACAATAGTTACTCGTTTAGTCGCATTGATTAAAAAAAGACTTTTTTAACGTGGCAAATGCGTGCCAGCGCACGCTTACATGACCACAACAAAAATGTAAATCATGTGTCGAGAAGGTGTGAACGAAGGAGGTGTTTGAATGTGATAAGTGAGGGAGCGCGGCGGACGTCGAGAGGGAGTTGATTCCAGGCGAGTAAGGCGGCGACGAGGAAGGATCGGAGACCATAGCTGTTGGAGTAATTGGGAACGTGAAAGGATCGAAGACCATAGTTGCTGGAGTAATTGGGAACGTGAAAGGATCGGAGACCATAGTTGTTAGAGTAATTGGGATTGTAGTTGCTTTTTGAAAAATTGGAATGAGGATGAAAATTGCAGGTGATCAGGTAGGGAATTCCAAAGGAGAGGAGCAGCGATATGTAGAGATCGACGGCCGAAGTTTCTTGAGTGAAGAGGTACGTGTAGCAGAAGAGAATCACAGAAACGTATGTGAGTAGAAAGATAGCGAAATTCACTTAGAGTTGGGAGATAGAGACAATAAGGAGAATTACAATGGAGAAGGCGATAAGTTAGATAAAGAAGACAAACATGAACGCGGTGTTCAATACTTAGCCATTCAAGTTACGTAGGTGAGTAGAAAGAGAGCGAGATTCACTTAGAGTTGGTATATAGAGATAAGAAGAATTACAATAGAGAAGGTGATAAGTTTTGATAAATTGGAGATATGATCGTATTTACGAAGTCGAAAAAGGATGCGCATATTAGTGTTAATAATGCGCTGAAGAGGTTTAAGAGATTACTTTGAAGATAAGAAGGCTAAGACAGTAGTCAATACGCGGAAGAAGAGGGGTGGGGATAAGATATTTAAATGAACTAAAATATAGAGAATTTCCGACGAGACGAATATCACAGAGAAGAATATTTTAAGATCTAGTTTTATCACGAATGAATAGATCTAGGTTATTGTCATAGTGAACACCTAAGGTTATTGTCGAATTAAACATTGAAGCAGATTAATTTTTTTATACTGAATGCGTATTTATTATTAGTCAATGCTGAAAGTCTCAAGTTTAATTTTAGGCACAAAATGCGTCACAGCGTAAAACTATGGTTGAACAACGACATAAAAGCCTTATTTCTGAATATGAACAACGAAACGCTGAACTAAAATTGTTTAGTAAACAATCTGGTCGATCAATAAAACTGTCAAGGTTCTAAAAAGTGAAATGTATAAGCGTCGGCATTGTATTTTTCCTAGGCCATATTTTGATTTACGTGCTCGGTTTCTACATGAATTGAACGTAAATTTGCTATAAAAAAACTAATTTAAAAAATTTAATAATTTTTTAGAATCGAAGAGCGAATTTTTTCCGAATTAGCGAAGAACTCGATATCAAAAAGATAATTTATACACAGTCCCTGAAGCGTTTAGAAATTATATCAGAACGGGTAACTGTTTGCGTTGCTTTGATTACTGTTCCTCCTTATAATTATTTGTAGTTTAGTATATTAAGTCCTTACTTAAATTATTTATAATTTATATTCTTTATAAATTATTTTTTAATAAATTTGTTATTAATAAAAATGTTATTAGGTAAAAATTTTCTAATGCATTTGTTGTTTTGATCGAATAGTTAAAATTAAAAAGTTTGTTCTTATAAGTTATTTCGTATTATTTTTTTAGAATAAAATATCAAATATTCACATTACGAGTTTTATTTCACATTTCATCGAAGAAATTGAAATTTAATTTTATGAATAGTCTTCATCAAAAGACTTTTCTCTTGCTGAAAATTTCGCATTACATCAATCGCTTATTTCATATTTTATATTTTGTTAACATCCCTTTCACTACCATGCTTTGTTTTTCAATAATGAAATCTTTTTGATATTACAAAATTCTGCGTCATTTATAGTCTGCGTCATTTAATTTCTGCGTCATTTAATTTCTGCGTCATTTAAATTCTGCGTCATTTAAATTCTGCGTCATTTAAATTCTGCGTCATTTAAATTCTGCGTCATTTAAATTCTGCGTCATTTAAATTCTGCGTCATTTAAATTCTGCGTCATTTAAATTCTGCGTCATTTAAATTCTGCGTCATTTAAATTCTGCGTCATTTAAATTCTGCGTCATTTAAATTCTGCGTCATTTAAATTCTGCGTCATTTAAATTCTGCGTCATTTAAATTCTGCGTCATTTAAATTCTGCGTCATTTAAATTCTGCGTCATTTAAATTCTGCGTCATTTAAATTCTGCGTCATTTAAATTCTGCGTCATTTAAATTCTGCGTCATTTAAATTCTGCGTCATTTAAATTCTGCGTCATTTAAATTCTGCGTCATTTAAATTCTGCGTCATTTAAATTCTGCGTCATTTAAATTCTGCGTCATTTAAATTCTGCGTCATTTAAATTCTGCGTCATTTAAATTCTGCGTCATTTAAATTCTGCGTCATTTAAATTCTGCGTCATTTAAATTTTGCGTCATTTAAATTTTGCGTCATTTAAATTCTGCGTCATTTAAATTCTGCGTCATTTAAATTCTGCGTCATTTAAATTCTGCGTCATTTAAATTCTGCGTCATTTAAATTCTGCGTCATTTAAATTCTGCGTCATTTAAATTCTGCGTCATTTAAATTCTGCGTCATTTAAATTCTGCGTCATTTAAATTCTGCGTCATTTAAATTCTGCGTCAATTAAATTCTAATTTGCAGATCCCGATATATGTATAATAATATGCTCATATTAGCAGTCGACATGTATTTTTATTATTTTCATATCGTTATTATTTATAATTTAAATTTATTAAGCTTGTACTATGTATAGATTCGAAAAGAGCAGCTTTCTAATACGTCATCAATCTCTAAATTTGAATATGATCACCGCAAAGGTACGACATTCACTGAATTCTTCCGTATTTAATGCATTTTGTCATTTTAGTAAAACGATCTCGTAGTTACTCACTAACTAAAATCCCATTCACTAGGCGAAATTCTTTTTAAAGGATACGCTTGTATTTACGAAAATTTGCATGATTAAATTGGTGAAATAGAACTGTTTACTTCATTATATTTAGAATTTATATTCTGCATATCTTGAGAAAATATTATGCTTAAAGCATTTAGAATTTAAGACTGAATATTTTCTAATGCACGTTATAATTTATATATTTATATCGAAAAACTGTTTATCACATTGAATATATGATAACATGCTTTTGGAGCATGTTTGAAAACTCGATATCTCAAATTCCTGGTAAATTTGGTACATACCATCTGATTTCTACCTAATGGTAAGTTTAGTCAGTTATACGTAACATTTCAAACGAAATGGATTAGTTAAGTAATATGAAAGAAGTACGAGAATCCATAAGGTAACACCGGTACACATCCTTCTGATGATCCCGGATGTACCTCGGAAGTTAACTAAACAATATTAATGTGTCAGCTTAAAAGTTGGCATGTTGTGAGCGAATGTGTATGAAATTCAGTCATAAAGGGAGTAATCACCATTGATATCAATACACATTAGATAAATGCTTATTTTATAAAATATGTTTATATTTATTTCAAAAATATGTATCATTTATATACTCTATATTTTTTACAAATATATACATAAAATATTTATAAATTATAAAATTATTATATAATTGTCTAATAATAGACTGATACAATTGATAAATAATTGATAGAAATTGTTGATAAGAAATATTTGCAGCTACTCTTTAAGAATCTGAAGGTTGTTCGCTTCTCAATAGCGATATATTATTCATAGTGTTTTACAATTCCATTAACTAAGTTGATAATTAGTCAATTCCATTAACTGCTCAACATTAAGTTCATAGTGTTGTTTTAGATATACTGCGTATATATACTTTAATAAATAAAAGGACAAGTTAAACTTTACAATGTGATACTAATTATAATTAAAAATATAAATATTACAAAATAATTAATCATATTTATTAATTCTGATAAATTTTTAACTGATTTTGATTTACAAATTAAATAAATTATTTATAAAGTTAAAATTAAACTCAAGCAAGCACAGATAAATAATTGCAGGTAAGATTTAATACTAGAAATGTTTATTTGAGTCATAATTCATTTCTATATTTTTATATTTTAACTTTTGATACAAAGCATTACTTATCAATACTTAACTTTTGATATACGATATATATATGATTCATCTTAATTGTTAAGATTTAAGACTTAATAGTCGTTATTAGGTATAAAAACGACTTATGAATGTATATAAGTCGTTTTCAAAGGGATATAATCGAAGAATAGGGACCGAAACATGTTCGCACAACAGTTCTTTCTGATAAGCTCTAATCCGTATATTGATACATTGTATGTTATCTTATCTGATTTATTGATCCTCCTCAAAAATTCTAAATTTAAAAAGGACGGATCCAGTATAGTTATTTTTAATTGATTTTTAGTATAATTCAATTTAATCACAAATAATTCTGAATTAACCACTAACTGATTACACAAGAATTCAAAAATTCGATTACGTAATATTATAATTGATCACTCTGATTTATTAATTTGTTAATAGTCAGTGTGTTATCGTTACGTATTAGTCACTTTGATTAACATTATGGTAAAGATTGAGTATCAGGTCATAATTGACCTGATTTCGAATACATCGTCTGTTATTTAATAGTTAATTCAAAAAAATGACTTTTATTTTAAATTTCAATTTTTAATTTTAAATTGATATTAGTTATATAAAATCTTATATAAAAATTATTATTTATAATTATTTATTATAAATATTTATTATAAAATACGTAAACTCATTGTGTGCCTTGATTGATACAATATTTAGTGATTAATTATTTAAATTTAATAATAAAATGTTGTAACGTTTTTATTGCATGAAAACGATTATGTAAGCTATACATTAAGTAAATTGATAATAAATAATATGCTTTATATTTGAATAAGATACTAGATAATCAAATTTCATAAGAGGAAAATACGTCATTAGCACGTGTTTGTCATCGCTGTTATTTTAGGTAGAGGAGTTAGGGGCCGAAACCTTATAGCATAGCAGTTTCTCCTGATAACCTCTAATCCTTATTGTGATACAACGTCTGTTATTTATTGGTCAATTCATAAAAATTAACTTTTATTTTAAATTTGAATTTTAAATTATAACTTATAAATTGTTTATACGTAATTTCTTTTTTGTTTTAAATATTTTATATATTTTAAATATTGAAAATCAATGTGATTTAGTAATGAATGATATATTAATGGAGTAATAGACATTCAACATATGCATTAGTTTGCTAACGAAAAACAAGTTATTTAAAGGAATTTGTTTAAAAGCATTTTATCTTATCTGTTAATATGTTCAAAAATTGAGAATATTTATAATTATCACAGTTTTAATTTATTTATAGTACAAAATACGTATACTCAGTTATATTATATGTCAATAGCATGTATTCGGCCCTGCTGCTATGCTGTTTTAAGGAATAGAAACCGAAACTTGATAGCATAGCAGTTCCTCTTGATGATCGATAATTCTTATTCTGATACAACTTATGCTATTTATTAGATATTTATTTAAAATTGACTTTTATTTTTAATTTTAATTTTAAGTTTAACTTGATATTAGTTATATAACATATAATAACAATTATTTATAATTATTTGTTATCTAATTACTAAATTTTGATTTATTGATTTAGCATTATTATTTTATTTATTTATTTATTTTTATTTTCTAATTATGATAAATACGTAGAAACAGTTAGCTGAAATGATTTGTTCTACTGACATATTATTATGTACTTGTGGACTTTGTTTTTCTGGTGATAGCGAAAACTTTAAACATTAAACTTTAAACATTAAAATTTAAAAAAATTTTATATTAGATAAAATTAAGAAGAAAATAAAAATAACAAAAAATTACAAAGGAAAAGATAAAATTAACGATGATATGTATACATAACTTACTAAGAATTAGGATAACTATATAATCAGAGAGAAAATGAAAATAGCAAACAATTATAAAAGGAAAAATCAAATTAATAAAGATATGTATACAAAAATTATTAAATTAAAGCATAACTATATAATAACAACTATTGATAAAGCTAGTAATAACTTTGTCTTCATATGCAAAAAGCTTTATTATGATGAAAGAAATTAATAATAATGACTTTATTATTAAAAAGCTTTATTATGATATACTGATGAAAGAAGTTAATTATAATGATTTAAATATAAACACAACATATGAATGTAGTGATTTAAATTTAATAACAATTATTACAAGTCACTGTTCTATAATGGATAAAAAGGGTATGAAGATTGAATAAGATAATAAAACTATACCTATATTATATAGGTATAGAAGAAAATGTTACAAAAAATGTTGATGATAAATGTTACAAGAAACATTTATCTTTATGATGGTATATGTGTATTTAACTCTAAAAGTCACAGGTATAAACATTGAATCAGATAATAAAACTATACTACTATTATATTGGAATCCAAAATTACATAAAAATCCAATAAAACCTAGGTTCTATGTAGTGCTTTTAAATGTACATTAAAAACACTTTCTGTCTATATGAATAAAATACTTAAAGTAATTAAAGCACACTTTAAAAAATATTGATAGGTAATCGAAATTAATACTGGTATAAAACACTATTTCAGTATTAATTCTACAAAAGAATTTTTAGAACGCACAAAAGGAATAAACTTTCAGAATATAAAGTACGTTCAGAATATACAGAGTACGTTCGAAATTAAAAGTTATAAAAACACAGAAGGAATAAATTATTTAAAAGTAGGGACATCTATATTTAGACAAATAAAAGTTGTTTCAATAGGTGGTACTAGTAGCCCAATTATAGCTGACTTGTTTTTAAGCTTTATAGAATATGAATTTGTTCATAACTGTGTAAAAACTAAATCTAAACAATATAAATATATGAAATATGTTTCGATACATTGATGATATATGTGTATTTAATTCTAATAATTTTTATTCAATTAGTGAGCACATTTATCCAGAAAGCCTTATTCTTAACAAAACCAATATTAATGATAAAGAAGGTGTATATCTAGATATGAATATTAAATTAACATTAACTAAAACTACTATTAATTTATATCGTAAAGATGACATATTTAAATTTACAAGAAACATATTTTTGCATGATCATTCATGCATACCATATAATATAAAATATAATACATTAAATAATGAAATTTTAAGAATTGCAACAATATGTAATGATATTGGTTTTCTTCAAAATTATTGAAATAATTTAATAGATGCATATTGTAAACTAGGTTACTGTAAAAATACTATTCATTCTTAATAAAACCAATATTAATGATAAAGAAGGTATATATCTAGATCTGAACATTAAATTAACATAAATTAAAACTACTATTAATTTATATCGTAAAGATGACATATTAAATTTACAAGAAACATATTTTTGCATGAGCATTCATGCATACCATATAATATAAAATATAATACATTAAATAATGAAATTTTAAGAATTGCAACAATTTGTAACGATATTGATTTCTTCAAAATCATTTAAATAATTTAATAGATACATATTACATTTTACATTTTACAATATAAAATGTATAAAATTTAAATACGATATAAAATTTATAAAATATAATACATTAAATAAAGAAATTTTATAATTGTCATAAAATGTTATGAATAATCTAAATTATTTAATTGTAATTTGTCGAAAATTATTTAATTTTCAACAAATAATTTTTTAATTAATTAATGATTTCTTTAAAAATTCGGGAAAATAAAGAATTTTCATATGTATTTGGTCCCGCTGCAATGTTGGATAGAGGACCGAAACCTGATAATACAGCAAATCAACGTAATCTCGTTTGCCACGAGATCTATATATAATGAATAGTTGCTAGGTCACACGAGGTGACTTTCGCATTGAAAACCAGCTACAGAATCCTTCCTTCATGATATCCAATTCCATACACCCTGACTACTAACGGCGCCATTGCCACAACCGTTTTCGTTTCGCCCGCTTTTTGCCACATGTTGGTAGCCCCGGGCTCGTCAGAAGGCTGACTACCAACTCGTCGCCTTTTGAAATTTGACTTATCCGAGATTCGAGCTGTCGCTCTCCGTACTTGGCTTGCGCTCTTGACTGCTAGGCTACGAATCCAGGATTACCAGATTTCACACAGTATATGAAACCTTCCATCATGACACAGTATATGAAACCTTCCATCATGATATCCAGAAACTGCATTGTCCGAGATGCTTCTCTGGCATGCTTATTAAAGATTTTATCGTATGAGATCATGAAGATCGATTGAAATCGGGACTGGTGATCCTTTGATGGATTCTTATTTATGTAATGAATAGTTGCTAGGTCACACGAGGTGACTTTCGCATTGAAAACCAGCTACAGAATCCTTCCTTCATGATATCCAATTCCATACACCCTGACTACTAACGGCGCCATTGCCACAACCGTTTTCGTTTCGCCCGCTTTTTGCCACATGTTGGTAGCCCCGGGCTCATGGCTGACTACCAACTCTTCGCCTTTTGAAATTTGACTTATCCGAGATTCGAGCTGTCGCTCTCCGTGCTTGGCTTGCGCTCTTGACTGCTAGGCTACGAATCCAGGATTACTAGATTTCACACAGTATATGAAACCTTCCATCATGATATCCAGAAACTGCATTGTCCGAGATGCTTCTCTGGCATGCTTATTATAGATTTTATCGTATGAGATCATGAAGATCGATTGAAATCGGGAGTGGTGATCCTTTGATAGATGCTTATTTATGTAATGAATAGTTGCTAGGTCACACGAGGTGACTTTCGCATTGAAAACCAGCTACAGAATCCTTCCTTCATGATATCCAATTCCATACACCCTGACTACTAACGGCGCCATTGCCACAACCGTTTTCGTTTCGCCCGATTTTTGCCACATGTTGGTGGCTCCGGGCTCGTCAGAAGGCTGACTACCAACTCTTCGCCTTTTGAAATTTGACTTATCCGTGATTCGAGCTCTCGCTCTCCATGAGTGGCTTGCGCTCTTGACTGCTAGGCTACGAATCCAGGATTACCAGATTTCACACAGTATATGAAACCTTCCATCATGATATCCAGAAACTGCATTGTCCGAGATGCTTCTCTGGCATGCTTATTATAGATTTTATCGTATGAGATCATGAAGATTGATTGAAATCGGGAGTGGTGATCCTTTGATAGATGCTTATTTATGTAATGAATAGTTGCTAGGTCACACGAGGTGACTTTCGCATTGAAAACCATCTACAGAATATTTCCTTCATGATATCCATTTCCATACATTCTGACTACTAACGGCGCCATTGCCACAACCGTTTTCGATTCGCCCGCTTTTTGCCACATGTTGGTAGCCCCGGGCTCGTCAGAAGGCTGACTACCAACTCGTCGCCTTTTGAAATTTGACTTATCCGAGATTCGAGCTGTCGCTCTCCGTACTTGGCTTGCGCTCTTGACTGCTAGGCTACGAATCCAGGATTACCAGATTTCACACAGTATATGAAACCTTCCATCATGATATCCAGAAACTGCATTGTCCGAGATGCTTCTCTGGCATGCTTGTTATAGATTTTATCGTATGAGATCATGAAGATTGATTGAAATCGGGAGTGGTGATCCTTTGATAGATGCTTATTTTATAATGAATAGTTGCTAGGTCACACGAGGTGACTTTCGCATTGAAAACCATCTACAGAATCTTTCCTTCATGATATCCATTTCCATACACTCTGACTACTAACGGCGCCATTGCCACAACCGTTTTCGTTTCGCCCGATTTTTGCCACATGTTGGTGGCTCCGGGCTCGTCAGAAGGCTGACTACCAACTCTTCGCCTGTTGAAATTTGACTTATCCGTGATTCGAGCTGTCGCTCTCCATGAGTGGCTTGCGCTCTTGACTGATA
>WNNJ02001913.1:0-37848 GCA_012934845.2 Pomphorhynchus laevis
CGGCTCTTCTATCTTCATGGAATCTAATGCGGCTAGGGTCAACGTTGGAGTATGAGAACTGAGGGATAGTGTCACGGTTTTGAATCCCGATAGAAAGGAATGTCCCAAAATGACATCACAACACAAGCATGGAAGGCATATAAACTTAACGTCATGATACGTTCGTCCTTGAATCATCGCGTTTGCAATGCAATATTTCTTAACAGTAGACGATTTGTCTGTGGCGGCCATCGTTATGACATTGTGACATGAATGTGTAGTCAATCTTAACCTCTTTGCAACTGAAGCATTTATAAAATTCGTCGAACTCCCGGTGTCAATCAACGCTCTCGTATTATGATCATTTACCTTAATGTTTACGATCGAACGTCTTAGGTCGTTATTTATACTAGCGAGCATGGCGCCAACAGCCTCAAACTCCGAATCTTCAGTCATTGCGTTAACACGAGGACGTTTGGATGATTTACATACATAAGCAAAATGACCACGTTTGCCACATTGTCGACAATCTGCATTTCTTGCTGGACATTTGCTGCGATGATGGTACTGCCTGCCACAGAAATAGCACTGTTTGGACATACTGACATTCGTTATCTTGTTATCAACAGCACTGCATGTTGCGTCCTCTTGAGGTTGAATTGACGCTACGGACATATCAGGTGGACAGTTGTACGCGGATGCTTGCAATTGTGTACTTTCAAGTGTGCGTGCTCGATCAAACGCTTCGATAGCACTAAGATCCTTGCTTTCCAATAGGCGTTGCCGTATATGCGTTGAGCGCAACCCACTAACAAATGCGTCGCGAATCACTAAGTCACGAAGCTCGATCGAAGTAACTGCTTGAAATTCACAATCTCGACTGAGCGTTTGTAAGTTGAGGATGAATTGATCGATCGATTGCTCGTCGGTTTGTCGATGTGTGAGCAGCTTGTATCGTGTGAATATTTGACTTTTCTTCTTAATAAACAGAGCCTCCAGCATTGAGATGGCGTCATCGTAAGTTGTTGCAGATTCGATATGTCGATAGACCGTAGTTGACACGTGATTGACAAGGATGTCCAAACGTGAATCAGCAGGTAAGTCTACGATGCTGTCCAGGAACTTTGTAAATCGTCTTTTCCAATGGGCCCATAGAGTGGCTGCGTCAAGAGTATCTGGTTCGAGAGCCAACTGTTCTGGTTTGAGGAACTTCTTCATAGTCACCAATTGTCAAATAAATTGACGTAAACCAAAAGACGGCTTTATTTGACAATCTAGAACAAACAAAACGTTTATAGTTATAATGCCATATCAATATACCCTTGATATCCCCCTCACGACCGTTGCGTAATCGTCCTCCTTTACGGAAACGCTTTTATGATATCACCCCTCACGTCACTCGTCCTCCTTTACGGAAACGCTTTTATTCTCACGACCGTTGCGTAATCGTCACTAAAGGCATGCAAACTATTTAGAGGCCAGTGTCTTACGAATATAATAAAACCCACGACTCCACAGCAATCACGAAGGATTATAGATAGAATTAATCTTCCTGTGCCATTTTTTGATCCAATGATAAAACAGTAAATAACATCTCGAGTAAAGTGGCCAAAGTTATTCTTTCTCGCGGTATATCATAGGATCAGTATTAGAAATACAAATAGAAAATTGAGTATTTATGGTGTGCTCTCGGTATAACGATTGCTCTTACATTTCGAAACAAGAATTTTAGATGGATGCGACACGCAGAATATCTTAAAAACGTCTTATTTTTTGCAGTGTTCCGGATGTGTTGAACTAAACATAGATACTTGATAGTATGATAATGACACAATTGAATATATCATATTTTTAATCTTATAAACAATATATTCAGAGTACTAGTACGAACTAGCTGCTTACATGTTTTAATCTAAACGTTTTGTCTAATAGGCTTTTTAAATACGTTTTCATGCAAGTTTTGTCAGTCTTTTCAAATATGGTAGATCACGATACAGATGAAAGAAAATATCATATTTTTTATCTTATAAACGATCTACTTGGGGTAGTAGATGGCCTGAGTTGCGTTATTGCAAATTGAGCAACAATAAATTGTCTCATACGTTCTCTCATTTGCGACCCGACTCTCAGATCAGCTGTTTATGTTTTAATCTAAACGTTTGCCTACCGGGCTTTTAAATACATTTTTTGTGAAAGTTCTATCCACCTGCCTTTCAAATTTGGAATTGACTATCTGATTTAGATCCTGATAACCAATGTTTATATCAAATAGTTTAATTTGTTCGTGCTCGACTAAGATATCAATATATAAGCAATGCTCTGTCACTGTCGATCATAACTAATACAAGTCGCCGTGTACTTGTTCGGCATATGTGAATCGGCAGGCTAATAACAGACCTTTAATTTTGCCAAAGCAATGTTATATAATTTAGTGAGAAACTCACCTTTGAAGATATTTGGTATTTGCATATGGATTAATTGTGTTTTCGTAAAACCTCACATTGAGGTATGAGCATGTTTTCGTTAATTTTTAAGTACATAGTTCTTAAAATTTATACATTCTGATGATAAAAAATTAAATAGTTGATACTGATCCATTATTGATAAATAATTATTGGAGCTGGATCAAAGAAAAGAGGAGTTTTGATATTTCGCTAACTTCAGAATTTTTCTGAAGATGTTAACAGAAGTTAGCGAAATACCAAAAATAATTTTATTTTTTCTTTGATTCTGCTCCAATAATTACATAGAAATATTTTTCAAGCATTTATGAAAATGATATTCTTCTTCGCTGGTTTCAATTCAATAACCAGCATGAACGACAGGAGCAAATGAGTCCTTAAATCATTAATTTCTTATGTACGATTGAACGTTATGTACGAGAGAACGTATGAGACAATTCCTTGTTTTTCAATTTGCAATAACACAACGCAGGCCGCCTGATGGTACCCCGAGTAGATCGCTTATAAGATAAAAAAATCTGATATCTTCAGATGTATCGTGATCATACAATATTTATAAAGACTTATGAACAACACTTACATAAACAATAAATTTAAAAACCAAGTGGGCAAAACGTTAAGATTAAAACATGTAAAGTGTTGCCCTACGAGTCGGGTCGCAAATGAGAGAACGTATCAGGCAATGCCTTGTTTCTCAATTTGCAATAGCACAACGAAGGCCATCTATTAGTACTCTGAATAAATCGCTTATAAGATAAAAATATCTTACGCGCGGGCTTGCCAGCCATTCTCGAGCTTTTGGGTCTGGACAGGGGAGATGGAAAACGTCCCGACGGCATCACTACCTTTCCATTCAAGAATGGACGAAGTTTATGCTGGGATTGCACTTGTGTCGACACATTTGCTGAAACCAACGTACACTCATTAGCAACTGAGTCAGGAAGAACCGCCAAAATGCAGAGGAAGCAAAACGGGTTAAATACAAAAGCTATCAGTACGGTTTCAATTCGAACTTATTGCTATCGAGACTTCAGGAGTGTTCAGACCGACAACAGCAGTCATCATAAAGGAAATCGGCCAGAGAATTCAGTCTACAACGGGGTAACCACTCGAATCGTTGTGGTAAAAGCAAATACTAGGCTTAGCAGTGCATCGCGGCAACGCCTATAGCATTATTTGCATTGTTAGACAATGATTTTGTTTAAAAACTTAATGTAACTGTTTTTATAATAACCTAGTTTGAATATTTAGAAATAAAAAATAAAAATATGATATTTTCATCGGTATCGTGATCTACCATATTTGAAAAGACTTTGACAACACTTGCATAAAAACGTATTTAAAAGGGCAGTTGGAAAAAACGTTTAGATTAAAACATGTAAACAGCTGGTCTGAGAGTTGGGTCGCAAATGAGAGAACGAATGGGATAATTCTTCCTTGCTAGTACTAGTAATAGTACAATTCTTTGTTGCTAGTACTCTGAATATATCGTTTAAAAGATTAAAAATATGATATATTCAATTGTATCACTATCATACTATCAAGTATCTATGTTTAGTTCAACGCATCCAGAACACTGCAAAAAATAAGACGTTTTTAAGATATTCTGCGTGTCGCATCCATCTAAAATTTTTGTTTCGAAATGTAAGAGCAATCGTTATACTGAGAGCACACCATAAAAACTCGAGTTTCTATTTGTATTTCTAATACTGATCCTATGATATACCGCGAGAAAGAATAACTTTGGCCACTTTACTCGAGATGTTATTTACTGTTTTATCATTGGATCAAAAAATGGCACAGGAAGATTAATTGTATCTATAATCCTTCGTGATTGCTGTGGAGTCGTGGGTTTTAATATATTCGTAAGACACTTTGGCCTTTAAATAGTTTGCAGGCCTTTTCGGCTTGACGCTTCATAGCTTTTTTGATTTTCTATTGCAATTTACATAATATCGCATTTTAAGCGTAATTATCCTACTACAGTCGAGAGCATCATCAACCGCCAATATTATTGCCAAAAAATTTATGAAATTGATATTGTTAAAAAAAGATTTATTTTTAAGTGGCAAATGCGTGCCGGCGCACGCTTACATGACCACAAAAAAGAACAAAAAATCTAAATCATGTGTCGAGAAGGTTGTACTGAGACGGTATTTGAATATAATAAAGGATGGACCGCGGCGGACGTCGAGGGAGAGCTGATTCCAAGCGAGTGGAGCCGCCACGAGGAAGGATCGAAGAACGTAGTTGTTAGAGTAATTGGGAACGTGGAGTAAGAGGGAATTACGGGAACGCAGTGATAGAGAGAGGTGGGGCGAATGTCGTCTAAGAAAGGGAGGTTGATGAACGATAAGGAGCCGACTGCGATGATACGAAAAGTTACGAGAAGAAGTTGTATTCGGATGTGGATGGTGGGCCAGAAGAGTTGGGCAATATATGTGGATGTGTGGTCAAAGCGACGGATCTGTAGGAGCACTTGAACGGCGGAGCTGGTGATGTGTTGTAGAGTTAGAATGATGGATTTTGTAGAATTGGCGAAAATGCTGAGGCAGTAATCGATTTTAGGGAAAAGAAGTGATGAAAGAAGAGACATACAGAAACGGAAGTCGATAAGGGGGCGGATACGGCGGATGTCACGGAGAATTAAGTTAGACGAGCAGACCTTCCCACGGACATAGGGTTTAAGGGAAATGTGATCATCGAAATGGAATCCTAAGAAAGTGAGATTGTGAACTATGGGGATGATTGATGAGGCAAAAGATACAAGGGGATCAATCATATATTGATTGAACAGTGAGATATACAGTGAGATATGTAAGGTTGACGGAAGGATCAACGCATCCAGAACACTTCAAAAAAATAAGACGTTTTTCAAGATATGATGTGTCGCATTCATCTAAAATTCATTAAAATTCATTGAAATTCATTAAATAATATTTAGCTTTTTTGAGAATATCCTATTAGAATCAATAAAAAATTTCTAATTAATTTAATGTTTGAATATTCTTGTAGTAGAAAGAAAATAATTACTGTATTTTTAACCCTGAAAGCCATTTAGCGATTTTCAGGGTATACCGCTTGGTTGTTTCTGTGTAAACCAGATTATCGCTTAGTCAGAAAAGCGGTACGAATCTTAATTTGCGATGTAAAAAATCTGCTGTTATATATATTTTTTTAACTATTATTTTTTTAACTATTATTTGTTTAACTATTATTTTTTTAACTATTATTTTTTTACTATTATTTTTTTCTCACGGGTAGCTGAGGAATTATTTCAGCGAATATCGATCGCGCTGATAAGAGGGAATGCCACGGCTTTCCTGAAGAGCCTCCCTGATGACGACAACGGCTGGAATGGAGTGCCTATTGATTGCAGTAAGGATCCTCAATATCGACTTTTTGCACCGCACCCCTCAACATCCAGTATTAACGGATCCAACCAACAAATATTTCTGCAACACGGAAATGAACAGAATTGCAGGAATGAGGAACTAGAAATTTCAAATCTTGTTGGAATGGAGTTTGATGAATTAGTAGCAGTAATGGAAGGAGAAGCGACGAATGAAACAGTTAAAACTTTTGTGAAATCCAATATTGTTCCGTTGCTCTCAAATTTTAATGCTAAAGATGCTAAACTTATGTTTGATATAAAAGTGAACGTATTCTTATTTGCTTGAAACTCAACTAATCCACTGAACACCAGTCAAAAGTATATTATTGATAAATACAGAAAAGTCGTTTGAAACCGCAAAGTCATTTCGTGGGACAGTTGAATTCGCTCATGTTGATAGTGACCTGGAAGATCATTCTCGGATTTTAGAATTTTTCGATTTAACTGCTGCTCAATTACCTGCCATTCGTCTTATCAAGATTAAGGGCGATTTGATTAAGTACAAGTATGATAATAAGAATGAAATAAGCACCATTAATCTAATGCATTTCGTTCAAAATTGTTTAGATAACAAAATTGAGCCTCACTACAGATCACAAAAGTTGCTGAAGGATTGGAACAGTGGTCCAGTCAAAACTCTTGTATAGAGCAATATCATTTCTGTATCACATGATCCACCATAAGCTGTTTTAGTGGAATTTTATGCACCCTGGTGTGGTATGTGCCTGCGTTTGGAACCTGTGTACAATTTGCTCGGTACTCATTTCGAAAATCACTCAGATGTCTTCGTCGCTAAAATTGATGCTACACTTAACGAAATACCTTCTATCCCTATTCGCAGCTTCCCAACAATTATGTTATTCCCAAAAGATGAAAATATCCAGCCAATTGTTTATGGCGGAAATCGTACTTAAGAAGGTTTTATCATGTTTAGTATAACTGGAAGAATATCTGAATCAGCAATCGTGGACAAGGATAAATCTATACCTATTGATGAAAAGGAGTCAGTATCAGTTCCAGCCAAAGAATAATTGTAGAACAATGAAAAGTGGTGTAAAAACTGTATTATAATTATTTTTATATCCACACAAATTAGTGTAAAAACATTTGAATGGTTACCCGCAAATGGGTCCATTTAAAGTAAAAAAGTTATCCGTAATGGGTTCAACATTAATTTTGAATCACTGGTCTGGTAAGTGCAGAGTGGGCTGCCCTCACACACATCGAGATCATTTTCGCCATTGTCGTTCCAATTCGACACCTCAAGTTGAAAATACAATCGTTGTAATTTTCCTTCGATTTGATCGCCTTGAGTGCCGACATATGCTTCGCTATTAAATCATTTGTCTGTCCAAAAGCTCCATTCGTAGCAATGACCACTGGATAGAAACACGCTTTCACGATCTGTGCAATACGTTCACCATATTTTGACCTCTTTCGAGCCTCGTGATAATGGAAAACGGATGTACAAGGATTCCGGGCATAGGATGGTGCAATATGGCTAAATGTACACACGTCCAACATGGACCGCTCCGTCCTATCTCCGTAAAGTTTGTAACAAGATACATAAGCCCTCGCATTATCATCACGTGTGGTTGATGCATTTTCAAATTCCACAAAGTTTGACACAGACTGGCACAGAATGGCAATAATATATTCTTTTACTAAAAATCAGAATGGTGTTTTTCATCTTAATAATAAAGGATTTGCATACGATAAAATTATATCACTAGCTTATCGGTATCAGTATCAAGATTATTAATATGTTATCAGTATGTGTTATCTGATAACGATGAATGTTTTTTTATTACCTTGAAAAGGCATTCCCTTTTTGGGTTTCTTCTAATAATCACTGAGGTTTTTAAATAAAATCTTTATGGAACGAAGAAAAATATTTTTATTTAATACAACAAAACGTTTATGTCCGATATTTCGGACAACTGAGGTTGTCCTCAGTTGTTTTAAGTTGTCCTCAGTTGTTTCAACTGAGGTTGTCCTCAATTTTTTTTAAAACTGAGGTTTTTATTATGTTTTACAACCGTATTGTTTTATTTTAAATGCAGTTATAAAAACAATACATCTGTTGTCAGAATATAATCAATTTCTAATAACAAATACTTTATTTTGTGTAATTCCAGATAGAACATAGCTTAAAATTCAAGGCTACAATTAATTTTAATGGATCAATTCTGTCGCGATAAAAATCATGGCGATCGTTATTATTGGACAAATTATTTCTCTTGGATGCCTCACATAGAATGTTTTTCAGATATATTTCCCGAACACAGAGATAATTTTATCAATGAAATGCAAATATGTGAGCCTAATTTGTTGATAAGTGACGATGATTCGATGAATGCTGAAAATCCTTTATCTAACAAGAAGGAAATTAAAAGTCAAGATATTCAATTTACAGTTGATGATAACATGCTTGAATTTTTAAAAATTTCTCGCAAATTCAAGAAGGAACAACATCAGATTATGGAAAAGCAGCAAGCACAATTACAACACGATCAGTCATTATTATTAATAAAGCCGGATTACGGAACTTACCAAACGGCTATTTCCTTAATCGAGCAAAATCTTAATCGTAAATTTATGACTGAGTTATCAAAACGCAAGCATATCCCTTTCTGGCCAGTACCTGAAACTATGGAAATAGTTTTGAAATGATACACATGCGTATCATATTTCTGTTATAAAGCGTTCTATTATGCGACCCACTCTTTTGTCGAGTAAAATTTGCTTACTTTTACAGTTTTTGAAAACAAATATGACCACCATAATCTAACGAAATGTTATGTTCCATAAGGGGTATGAGTACTAAAATTTACCGAAATTACCTTCAATAATTATGCTTTGATAATTGCTTCGCAGTGTTTTCGTCCATTACCCAATTGGCTGCGTATTACATGATTTTTCGTTTATACTATCAATTAACTGCAATTGAAAGACACATACTATCTTTTAAGAGTTCAATTATGTACTCGCTAAAGTTATACGTTCTTTATACCAGGCTGCAGCATGTTGCTGTCAACAATATTTAAAAATGTATTATTAAGTTTTTATACCAGTAGACAGTTGTATATTAGTTTTGTTTAGCAAAACATTCAAAACAGAATTTTGTTAACAAGCTGGAAATTCACTTCTACAACGAAGATGGCTCTGATGCTTTCAATTGTACTCAAGTTCTCGTATTTCCTGAGGATTACTTCTATTTCTTATTTAGTCGCATTCATGCCTCTAAAAAATCCAAAATATTGTGGGATAAACTAGTTATATCATGATCTTGTTTTTATGACGAAGACCTAATTGTGTTGTCTCTAAAATCAGCTGATTATTTCAAATATTAAAGAACAGATTGCCAATACTGTTTTACCTTGCTGTTACTTTCAAATTGCAGATAATTGTATTTAATGACACCCCACCTACAGCCTGCTAATAATAACGTGATTGGAAATCTTACAACTCTCCTTTATGTTTAGGAATGAACTTTTTTCTTATCTTTTAAACATGGACTAAGACTAATAAGCTTTATCACTTCGAGAGATTGGTATCTAGGAGTTTACTTGAATAAATTTAATCATATTTTTATATATAGCAAGGATGGGCTTTTAACAAGTTTAACGTCATTCATTAATTGGTGTGGTTCAACTGCACTTTTGATGTATTTTAGCATATCGTGTCTACTGAACCTTTCTAAATTGCTTAAGAGATACAGTTTTATTAGTTTCTTGTACCAACACTACCGACAATATTATACCCAATGACTGGTCAGATGAGTATGTAACGGACTTTGAATGGCTTAGTCGTAGATTGACTCGCTTTTTTCGATTGCCTAATTTTTTGATTGCTTTATCTGTTTGATTAAATAATACTTTCATACAAAGAAGTAATGCTGGTACAACAAAGATTATAATCTAATTTAATTTCTAAAACTTTTTGCAGTCACTATGGCAATATGAAATTAAAATTATTTTTGTTATAAATAACTGTACACTTTCGCTATTTCTATTTATTGTTCATTCTAAATAATACCAAAGAAAGTGATAATGGAATGATTTTAAAATTTTATTTGTATTATTTTATATTTAAAGTTTATTTATATGTATGCAAATAGCTTTTATTTCAACATTTTTATATTCTTATATTAATGAAATGCATATTGTACACGGTTCTGCTGAAAAAATGTGTGACTGAAACTTTACAATAAAGGGTTAAACTTTACTTGTATTTTCCGAAGGCCTGCTTTTTAAATCACAAACTAGATATATTAATTTTAAACTTCAATATTATATTTAGATGCTACTTAGATAATCATTTATATTAACCTTATTGAAAATTACGCTATCTCAATAAACTTTATGGCTTAATGTAATTACTAGAGTTATATAATGAAATATCGTCGATACACCTAAGCATATATTTATATTTTTCACATTATTATATAATCAAGGCTTACTTTATGTATTTTTGCACGAATTCATATTCTCTCAAGGTTTTAAATATATTAATTATAGGGACAATATTACCTTCCATAGGAACTTATTTTATTTATCCGAATGTGTAACTTCCAGATTTTTAATTTATTAAGATATTTACATTTTCTTTTAACAGGTCAGATAACTGCGTCTACGTATTTTATACTATATATAAATGAAAATAAAGATAAATAATCAATAATTATAATACCATCTACATTTATATCAAGTTAAAATAAAAAATTGAAATTTTAAATAAAAGTCATTTTTATGAATTGACTAATAAATAACAGACAATGCATCAGAATAAGAATTAGAGGTCATAAGGAGGAACTGCTATGTAATCAGGTTTCGGCCCCTAACTCCTCTACCCAGCATAGCAGCGGTCACAAATATGTACTGAAATGTATTGTGATTGTAGATATGATAGATATTGAGAATAACCAATATTTTTATCAGTATCAAATTAGTCAACATGTGTTAACTAACATAAGTTGTAGGACAAGTTTCAAGTTAGTCAGCATGTGCTGACATAGAGGTAGATTAATTCAAATAAATTTGAAATTAACCCTGTTTATGTAAATCTTCTAATGTATGTATTAGATTAACATTATTTGTTTTACATTGGTTTGAATGATTACCAGAGTCCAGTTTGTGACAATTTCCTGTAATATTATTTACTTATTTTTTATAACTGAACTTATATGCCATCATTTTAGCTTCAAATGCTCTTTTGTTTTGGATGTTGGTGCAGTCCGTTTAATATTAGTAAAATGTACTAGGTTATTTTAACTGCGCAGTGTTCTAAATACAGTAGCAATTAATTTATTATCAATACCGCTTTTACCTTATACACCACCAGTTTATCAATCAGAGATTATTTCTAAAAGTTGTACTTTTGTTGCAAACCACGAATACGTATGTGTTCAACTATTCATTATCACAAGTACCTCGCTTTTTTAATTAGACTTTGTTTTTTTTGGTCTGATTCTTCGGACCTAAAGACTTGTACTGATCAAGTTCAATTACCAAATACTTTTTCGTTACCAACAAGTTCTTAATATAACCTAAATAACAAAATATTATCTTCTCTATTCAATGATATTAATAAGTTCGTATTTTCTAAATATGAGATAATGTGATTCCAAAATACATACTCTAAATATTTGATATGCTGAGCAATCAAACGAAAAGAAATGTATCTTAATCTACTTTGTACTACCTTTGATTAATTTATCTGTAAGTTAAGTTCTTATTGTGTGTGATATTATAACTGAAAGCCAATTCCAACAAGAAGAAATTAAATTTATCTTCAATATGTCGGCTACGAGCAGCAGCCATTTTCAAGAAAATTGTAATCTTAGCTTGAACACTTATAACTTTAATAAAAAAATATAGAAATCATAGAAAAGTTACCTTATAAAAAAGTTATAAGTGTTCAAGCTAATATTACAATTTTCTTGAAAATGGCTGCTGCTCGTAGCCGACATATTGAAGATAAATTTAATTTCTTCTTGTTGGATTGGCTTTAGTTATAATATGACTTATGAACAACAACTGGTCTAATTTCAATTTAAAAATTATTGTGTGTGAATTTGTCAAAGTTTCGAGGAGTATTATGTTTTGATTTTTCTAGAGAAATGAACGGAATGCCTCCTGTTGTAATTGATAATGGATCAGGGTAAATGTGTATTAAATGTTCTTAATTATACCTATCTCTCAAAATACACTTAAATCCCGTTTATTTTGGTTGTAAAACTAAATTCCAAGATTATAAAGCAAATTATTAATAATGCAAATCATTGACCGTTCGTATGAAACAACTTCTCTTAGTGTTTTAGTGTTATAGAGGTTATTTAATTTTTTCGTATCTTGAATAGTATATTCAAAAGTGTTGTGCCTTTAAGAGTCAACAAACTTAGAATAACGCATTATATTTTTATTATAATATCGACAAATGTAGCATTTTATTATAATAACGACAAATGTAATATCGCATGTCGCTAAAATAAAAGATGACACAATATAAAACAATTCTGTTAGAAATTTACAGTATCGAAAAAAAATGGGAAATATTTTAACAGCTTAATTTTGATATACAATATTACCTAGAATGCAATATGCATTATCTGAATGTTAGATATACAACATATGTACAAGCTATATTTGTATATTATATTCTACTTATATGTTATTAAATAATATATAGTATAATCTATTATATTATATAATTAATATTTATACTTTATACATTATGATATATAATGTATAGTTAAATATACATTATATTAGTGTATAATTATAATATAATGCAAATCCCAAACAAATGGATTTTGCCGCTTGTATAAATTTAATAAATCAGAGTAGGTAACCGATAAATTTAGTGATAAATAAAATAATAAAACAATTAATAATTAAATAATGATAAATACTTATAAATAATTAATAATTTTTATATAAGATTTTATAAAACTCAGATCAAGTTAAAATTTAAAATTGAAATTTACAATAAAAGTCAATTTTTATGAATTGACTAATAAATATCAGACGATGCATCAGAATAAAAATTACAGGTTATTAGTAGAAACTGCCATGTAATTAGGTTTAGGCCCCTATTTCTCGACACAACATAGCAGTGAGCCAAACAAATACTAATGACGTATTTCCTCTGATGAAATTTGATAATCTAGTATCTTTTTCTAATACAGAGTATATTATTTATTACCCATCCATAAATTAAATAAGCTAACTGAGTCTACGTATTTTATATTGCAAATAAAAAATAATTGCAAAATAAAAGTTAAATAGTTAAATAATAAAAATTAATTAATAATAAATAATTGTTATAAGATTTTATATAATTTATATCAAGATGAATTATAAACTGAAATTTAAAATAAAAATCAATTTTTATGAATTGACTCATAGATAACAAACTATGTATCAGAATAAGGATTAGAGGCCATCAGGAGGATTTGTTTGACCACTTAATAGTTTAAATATTTTTTATAATATTGTGTTGATTTATATATTTTATCATTTTCTGTTTTATTTTTTTGTAACCTAGTTTAAAATATGTATCTATTAAATTATTTAAATGATTTTGAAGAAATACAATATCGTAACAAATAGTTGCAATCCCTAAAATTTCATTATTTAATGTATTATATTTTATATTATATGGTATGCATGAATGCTCATGCAAAAATATGTTTTTTTGTAAATTTAAATATGTCATCTTTACGATATAAATTAAAAGTAGTTTTAATTGATGTTCATTTAATGTTCATATCTAGATATATACCTTCTTTGTCATCAATATTAGTTTTATTTAGAATGAGTCTACTTGGATAAATGTGTTCGCTTACAGAATAAAAATTATTAGAGTTAAATACACATATGTATCATCAATATATCGAAACATATATTTCATATATTTATATAGTTTAGATTTACTTTTTACACAGCTATGAACGAATTTATATTTTATTAAGCTTAAATATAAGTTAGCTACAATTTGACTACTATTATCTCCCATTAGAACACCTTTTTTGTCTGAGTATAGATGCCCTTTTTTAAATAACTTTATTTATCACAATATTTAAGGTTTCCATTTATTCAATTTTATCCATGAATTTATATTTGCTTGATTGTTTAATTTTTGTCATAAAGGCGTTATAGTTATTATAACATATGTATGCAACATCAATATATAAAAATGTCGATAAAACATCAACATATAAATAGCAATACGTAATTTGATGACATTGAGAATTCGACAGAACCCAACTGCTAAGCTTTGAAGCTGATGCGTATATTTTATGCTTTTCAGTGGCTTTTCTATACAGTGACGTGTGATCAATTTCAGCTTTAGGACAACACTACAAGCATAGTGTTTTTATAAATATGTTCAAATGTACATTTTGTATAAAGATACAATTTATAGATGTTTTAAATCAGATATACAAAATAAATGATGTATACTGGAGACAATAAATACTGATTATCTGTAAATTAAATTAGTTTTATAATAGATTTCGATCATTTTCCTCTTATACAATCTGTACTCTTGGTAGACAGTATGTATAACGTTATCGGTAAAGGCAAAGCTAATTTAAAGCTAATTAGAATATAAAGCTAATCACATAATGCTTTGAGAATTAAATAAATTACTTATTTATCTATACAAACTAAAAAACATAATTCAAGATCGGCAAGTAAGTATATCTTGATCATGATCTTGATCCATGTTTTTTTTTAGTTTTTGATTTGAGTAAATAATTTATTTAATTCTCAAAATTAAATAAATCGTGTTTAGCTTTTAAATGTTACGCTAATTTTATGAATCACCACATCCTATTATAAAGACGATACTATTTAAAAAATTAAATTATTACTTTGCCTTTACCGATACCAATATACAAATATTAAAAGTAGTGAAATTCATTAAAAATTAAAAAATATCAAAAGATAAACTATGCAATTTTTAGCTTTTCGTTATTTGCATGTTTTGATTGTAATTAGTTGTATCTCAAATCAGGTTTGATTTTGAGGTAAGAGTATCTCCTATTTTGAATTTTTGAGCGCGTCAAACAAACACTAATTTATTTTTACATTTCGCTTGCTGCTAGCTCTATTAGAAGAAAACTTTAAATTTGGTAATCTACATCACTTAAAATGTGTTCTTTTGAACAAATAATACGTTCTTTTTGTTATGCTTGCTGCAAATAGCGAAATATAAAAATAATCAGTATTTAAGAGGAATAAATTTTCAGAATATAAATACGTACGATTTTAGTACGCTTTATACAAATCTAGATTTAGCATATATAAAAGATGCATTAAAAAATTAATTAATCTTATATTCGGAAAAAGATATACATATATATGTTATAATAATTATAACGCCTATCTAACAAAAATTAAACCATCAAATAAATATAAATATATGGATAAAATTGAATTAATAGAATCCTTAAATATTTTGATAAATCAAAATTATTTAAAAGTAGGGACATCTATGTTTAGACAAGTAAAAGGTGTTCCAATGAATGGTTGTAGTAGGCTAATTATAGCTGACTTGTTTTTAAGCTTTATAGAATATGAATTTGTTCACAGCTGCTTAAAAAATAAATCTAAATTATATAAAGATATGAAATATATGTTTCGATATATTGATAATATATGTGTATTTAATTCTAATAATTTTTATTCAATTAGTGAACAAATTTATCCAGAAAGCCTTATTCTTAACAAAACCAATATTAATGATAAAGAATGTGTATATCTAGATATGAACATTAAATTAACATTAACTAAAACTACTATTAATTTATATCGTAAAGATGACATATTTAAATTTACAAGAAACATATTTTTGCATGAGCATTCATACATACCATTTAATATAAAATATAATACATTAAATATTGAAATTTTAAGAATTGCTTTAATACCAGATCAGATAACCGAGTCTTCGTGTTTTAAACGATATATAAATTAAGATTAATAATAAATAATTATATTAGATTTTATACAATTTATATTTATATCAAGTTAAAATTTAGAATTGAAATTTAAAATAAAAAGCAATTTTTATGAATTGGCTAATGTATAAGAATAAGGATTAGAAGTCATCACGAGGAGCCGCCATGTTATCAGGTTTCGATCACTATTCATCGACCCAGCATAGCAGCAGTGTCAAATACGCGCTAATGACGTATTTCTTGTGATGAAATTTGATTATTTAGTGTACCTTATTCTAATACAAAGCATATTGTATTAGAAAAACAATCCATAAAAAGCTATTGACTATCTCAAAATCATTCAAATAATTTCATAGATACATTTTTAATTAGGCTAATATAAAAATAAAATTATATAGGAAATCGTAAAATATTTAAATTAAAAGATATTATTAAAAATAAATTTAAACTATTTAGCAAAAACATTTTATGGATAATAAATAATATACTTTGTATTGGAATAATACACTAGGTAATCAAATTTCAGCAGATGAATTCTTCATTAACGTATATCTGGTTTCGCTGCTACGCAGGATCGAGGAATCTCGACCTGTTCGACTGTTCATAACCTGACAACGTAGTATTTATCTGATGACCTCTAATTCTTTTCATGATACTTCGTCCGTTATTTATTAATCAATTCATCAAATTTGATTTTTTTATTTGAATTTTAACTTTATAAACATAAATTATATAATATTTATTTAACAATCATTTATTTATAATTATTTATTGTTGTATTATTATATAAATAGTATAAAACATCAGTTATCTTCAATATCTCTTATCTTGATATTTCGAAATATATTTGACTACAATTGAAAGAATTATCCGACAATAACACTTTCAGGGAATATAGTGTCTAATAGAATCAGACATCCTTGATTTAATTTGATTTAACCTGACTTAGTATTATTTGAAAAAATAATAATTTATTCATATCAAGTACAATTTATTCTTTTGAACCAATTGTAAGTTTATCTCTGAGTACGATAGCAGCAGCTAGCGAGATTAAAATAATTTAGTGTTTGTTGATCGTGGTCCAACATTCCAATTGATTCACAGCTACTCATAAATATATCAACTATTATTTCATAAAAATAACCGATATTTTTACGTTTTTAATGTATAATTTAAGAGCAAGATAAATAAAGCTCTAATTATTTTTATATTTCGCTGTCTACTACTGGCATCATCAGAGACCAAACATGTTTTGTTTCTAATGATGCTAGCAGTATATAGCGATATCAGGGATAACGACACTCATTCTTGATAATCGTACTCCAAGGAATGATCTTGAGATTCAGAACTTAACGGCAATATTTATTGTGAAATTTTTTAAATTCAATGCAACAATTTCAAACAATTCGACATTTTGTGACATTCTAAAATCTACAAAATTTTAAATTTAGCAAATGCTTATAAACTTTTATTATGCAACTTTAACATTTTTAATATAAACATCTGTTGTGCAGTAAATTAACTTCAATTACGAATTATGTTAAGCTATGCGAAACTTGGCTACGCTGGGAACAACCAGCCTCAATTTGTTATACCATCAGGTATAAAACTGTTTAAACACGTTTTATAATCTAAAGTTTCCTCAAATGAAAAGCAATGGCTATCAGAGAAAAACCAGGAGAAGTCCGTCCGTGTACAGGACTCGATGACCTCGACTTTTTTATTGGAGAGGAAGCGTTCGACAAAGCTGGTGCAGGTATTTATCATACATATTGATATTTCACCTGAAGTGATTTGATTAATTTTTCAATCGTCACAAAAAAGTTTTGTCTAAGTATTTAAACGATAACCGTTAACATAGGAATCATGTGTATAATATATAAAGCTGCGATCCGGGATCTAGTATAGATTCGTCCATATATTTTCAGAGTAAAACTTTGTGAATCGATAAAGACTAAAAACAATATAATTTATTTTAATGTATAGTCCCTTACCAGGACTTATTCACAACAATTGTAAGTAGTTTTAATCAAGAATTGTTCAACAAAATTTGTTATATATATAATATTATCATCAAATTGAACTCGAGAACCCATTGAGGCTGCTTTCTAATAAATCGTTAAACAAATTAAGAATCGAGTAACATCAGCGATTTTTCTTTTATAGCACAATACAAGGGCTAAGCTTTCGGCGTAAAAGCCTTCGTCAGAGTTGTATGGAGTTATAAGTAAAGAATTTACTTATAAAATTTACTTAATAAAGAATTTACTGGTTAAAAAATTATTTACTTATAACTACAAATAACTCTGACGAAGGATTTTACGCCAAAAGCTTAGCCCTTGTATTATGCTATAGAAGAAACATCGCTGCTGTTACTCGATTCTTGATATGTTTAACGATATATATATTATATATAATGAAATAAATAGTTATAACCAGAAAAAAGAGATTTTGAAATCTAAAATTTATTTTAAACGTTTCGACTGTATGACAGTCTTCTTCAGTTATATTGCACATGTAAAGTTCCGAACAATTTATACAATTCAATAAAAGCAATAAAAACAGAGACAAAATTATTACAATTCGAAAACATTCATAAAATAAAACACTTACAATATTATTCCTTTAAAATTAAAGAGTAAAACGTTTTCATAAAATTTACTTTTGTTGTTAAAAATGTCATAAAATTTACTTTTGTTAAAGTAAATTTTAACAACAAAAGTAAATTTTATGACATTTTTAACAACAAAAGTAAATTTTATGAAAACGTTTTACCTGTCAATTTTAAAGGAATAATATTGTAAGTGTTTTATTTTATGAATGTTTTCGAATTGTAATAATTTTGTCTCTGTTTTTATTGCTTTTATTGAATTGTATAAATTGTTCGGAACTTTACGTGTGCAATATAACTGAAGAAGACCGTCATACAGTCGAAACGTTTTAAATAAATTTTAGATTTCAAAATCTCTTTTTTCTGGTTATAACTATTTATTTCATTTGATCTAAATAATCAAGTCCCAATAAAGATGGACCCCATAAGTTATATCAGATTGTGTTAAACTGTGCTCCAGGAACACCACCTGCAGTATTTAGCGCGGATTGTAATTGTTCTATTACCACTCGCAGTATTATTATCTCATGTTTAATGTTCTTTAATTAGAACGCTTGACTGTTGAAAACATCTTTGGTATTTGTCTTATTTTCATTTAATTTATTATTTTGATACGCTTAAGAATGCACGTTTCGGCAACTTATATAATTACCCAAGATAATTAGAATTTGGTTTCAATTAATCTTTTTCTATATTCTTTCCCTATGGCTTTTTCGATCTTTTATTCAGTCGAATATTAAATGATGATAGCCTTATTCATTTAATGTTGTGCTGTTTTATTTATCTTTATTACCGTATTCAGGATATTCAGTTAAATATCCAATTAGACATGGATTGGTTGAAGACTGGGATTTGATGGAACGATTCTGGGAGCAGTGTATTTTCAAGTACATGCATAGTGAGCCAGAAGATCATGTATTTCTCCTTGTAAGTAAACGGTCTGTTGTGTCGTACGCGTTTTAATAAGTATTTGATCGAATAGAAATTTAAATAATTGCAATAGTTTAGCATTCTAGTTAAATTCTTTTCTCACTCAGAAATTTAGTCTATTTTAATTTTACTGTAAAATAAGAAACGCGCCTTAATGCCGCATAAATGTGTTTGCCAGCGTACGTAAGTATAATTAAATTTTAATATTATTTATTAATATCCGAATATTTAGTTTTGATCAGATAAATTTCTCTTGCGTGTAATTTCTCAAATATTGTAGACTTAAAAATGTACGCATTGGTTCACTTTTTTCCTAATTTTGCAATGTGATTCAACATTCTCTTAAGCTATCATTGTGTCATTTATGTACTGATCTGCGGTGTTAAAATAATTGTATCAAATTGCCAGATTCGTTATAACACGTATTTGAAATTTGGTAAATCAATATATATTATTGAATCAATATATAATATATATTAATATATTAATATATTAATATATTATATAATATAATAATATATTATTAAATCAATATATAATATAATATTATATATATTGTAAAAGTATCTTATTAACACCAATCAACAAAAAGTTTTTGTTGATTGGTGTTAATAAGATACTTTTACAATATCTAAATGAACGGTCCTACGAGGATCACATCCGAAAGTCCCATGCTAGATAACATATATATATATTAGTTGTGCGAAAAATCGTTTGAAACTGTCATTAGCTCCATCAGTCTAGTGTATCACTCCGAGACACCCCTAACCACCCAGCAGTCATCGTTAGTCGGATGAAGTGGATAGGGTGCGTTTCGACTGCTTTTGTGATAACTGGATTCAGTTATCCTGATAACAGGATTCCGAAAGGAATACGTTTTTTATAAATTGGTAGTGCGAAAAATCGTTTGAAACTGTGATCCAGGAGCCAAAACTGGCTACGATTGATTTTAAATCCATTTAGGCTGCTAACAAACTGGACTTCGATCATCAGCTTTATTAGTCTAGTGTATCACTCCGAGACGCCATATATATTGAAATTTTATATTTGAACACCGGAAAAAGAAGAAATATTTATTATTCAATTAATTCGAAGCTTTCGGCAAAATGCCTTCCTCAGCAATTGTTTAAAAATCTGTAAAAAAAAATTAATGATTTATTAAAGTAAAAAACACAAAATTCATATGTATTTTCGTTTTTTTTTCTGACTTTTTCGACCCCAGCCAAGTATGGAGCCCCAATCGAGTTTCCTTTCTTTTTTCTTTTTTCTTTCTTTTTGCAGGTTTCGATTGAGATTTCTTTGGTTGGATGTCGAGGATAAGAATTTTAAACAAAAATTAAAAATGATAAACTGCTAAAATTCAATTCTAAAAAATAAAAATTCAAAATCATCATAAAAAACAAAATTTGGATAAAATTGATATTACCAATAAAATAAAAAATATTTTGTAACAAAATATTTTTTGTCATTTAAACAATGACAAAAAAATGAAGATATAATACATTTAATTATACTTTTCTTAATTTCTCTGACAAAGCACTTGTAGGCAAGCGCACTATAAAATTAATATATACATCTAATTTTAGAAAAATAATCAAACAAATTTCAAACAAGATAAACAAAAACTTATTCAAAACATTTGATTTTCAAATTGTAAAATAAAACATATTTTTTAATTAATTTATTTTTAATTTCAATTTCATTCATAAAAAATTTATTTATTAAAATTAATAATCGTTTAAAAAATAGATATCGTTGTTCTGGAGGGCGATTGTTTGAGTAGAAGTACAATCCGCTCAATACAAACGCATTGAGCACAATTACACATCTACCCAAACCGGCATTTAATCGTCTCGCTCTTTCAAACATACGTAGCCCTTTTCTAACTAATTTGAAACACCTGGCCATATCTGACCTAGGATGCAAACGTGGTTCGAAAACGGATCCCAGAATGCGCACCCGACGCTTTCGATTCCCTGGAAGAGAATCGAGGAGACGAGTGTGCTTTCCAGGACGCCGAAATCTGTAATGAACAAAATTGCTCTTCGCTGGGTTTAAAGACAAGCCAAACTTCGCTAAGCGATGAGCAACAATGTCCATTACAGACTTCATTCGCCCTTCAAACCTTGCATCCGACAGAGTATTTCTCTTAAATGCGATCGAGATGTCGTCCGCATAAATGATGGCGTGGGTGTTCCTATCCAAAAGACCCTCCAGAACTCCCCTCGTCACTATCATATAAATGATATGAGACAGAGGTGAGCCCTGGGGAAGTCCTTTGTTGAGATGATAGTACTTACCCCCGTCATCATCCAAGTAGAAAGTTCTTGCTTTAAATATACCCAGGACACGATGCAACAAATTACTCGGTATACCATCACTGGTTAACGTTGTAACTATTGCATCATGCCCCAAGTTGTCAAAGGCCGCCGACACATCCAGCGAATAGAGGACTGCAGGTCGTCTATCGCTGGTGAGAAAACTCTGCATGGACCTTACTGCCTTAACAGTTCCCCTTCCTCTACGAAACCCGTGAATGTGGTCTCCCAACATATCACGATCTTCGTAGAATCGGGAAAGGATCCTAGCAAGAGCTCTCTCATACACCATAACAATATTATTAGATATTGTTATGGGTCTTGTGTCTTTAGCATTCGACACCCATCTTCCCTTCGCAAGGAACACCACTTTTCCGACCGCAATATCACACCAAGATGCTAAAGGTACTCCTAGCATCTTGGCAGCAATATCCGTCCGAACCCTATCGACGATCAATTTGGTCGCAGCAGCGCATGCCGAAGACCCGTTAGACGAAGTCTTTGGCACGACTGGCCACGCACTCAAAATGTCCTCGATAGTGATGTCCTCTTGCGAATTGTCGATTGTCGAAAACAAGAGTTCCATACGGATCTTCATCATTTTCCTCTCGGTCCATCCTTCAGCATTGGCTAGGTGTTTCATTTTCATTTCATGAAGTACATTCCCAAAACCCTTAGAGGATATCCACTTAGAAGCCGCTGCCCTCCAAGAACGGAAGGTGGTTCGCCTAATGGTTTGCCACCATTCCTTTGAAAAATTCTTGTAAGACAGCAACTTTTTAGCGTCTACCCTCTGCTCCAACTCTTGAATATCATTCTTGAGCAGAGCCATTTGAGCGATTCTCTGAGACGAAGGATTCGTATCCGTTCGTAAACCCCAGAGAATACGTTTCAAATGAAGAGCTTTAGGAGTGTACTTGATGTTGGGCGGTCGTTTAGTAGTTAAAAATTTATTTGCATTACTAAAAATTTCATTATTTAAAATTAATAGAGAATTTGATTCTTTTAATTTATTTGTAAAATTTGTCAAAAACGTCTCATCTAAAATATTCAAACAATCGAAAAAATTAAAATTATTATTTATTATAAAATTATTATTGCAAATACTAAAATTTATTATTTCATTAAAAGTATTTTTTAAAATAGTACAAAAAATATTTTTATTATTTAAATTTATCATTACTTCGCTTATTGATCTATTAAAAGCTTGTATACCGGCCCGTGTCGGTTGGAATCTTATCTTGAAAACTAGTTCCTCCTTCCACGACCAATATACAAGCTTATGCCCATCATTAAAAGTATCTGGCAGCAAATTCTGCTGCCATTTAATTTTAAAATTTGTATTTTTGTTTTGCATAGCAAAATCTAACGTGGAGCAATAACCATTGCGACGACGGATAAATGTCCCTTCCGGGGGACATATGACCTCCCATGCTGGAGCGATCATGCTGCCCACCCGAGACCCACCGTCGTCGTTGAAATCTCCAATTAAAAATTGACCACCCAAATTGAAGATCTTCAACAGCATTGATCGAATCTCTCTCCTCCCCTTTTTCGAACTCCAGGCCCCCGGCTTGATGTAACAATTTGCTACATAAACTGGGCGTCTAGAGATGAAAAACCGGAGGAGCTGGAATGAACCTACTTCGCTAGTGCCATGCGATAGTAAAGATGCGCAAAAACGCTTCTTTACCACCGACACTAGGAAGAGTTCCATCCTGAGACCTTCTGCTGACACAAATGTGTCGCAGTCGTCGATCTTGCTGCTAAAAATCCTCAATTGATCGGGTGATCTTGCTTCCTGCAAGAGAAGCACATCTGCCGGTATGAGACTGAAATACTGTATCAGGTTCTTAACAGAACCTATATTCCAACTCCTTAGGCAGATGTCTTCGAGCGAAAAATACTCAATTTTTCGTTTTTTTTCTTGCATTCGAAGCTTTGTGCCAGGAACTGCCCCTCCGACTCGACGCCACCTGAAGTGATTCAGGTAACGTCAGCATATTTATAGCAGTCCATGGCGCTTTAATCGAAAGACCCTCAGAATCAGTCGATACTACTGAACAATAGTCCATATTATTGTCCTCATTCTGAGGGCCTTGTATTTGTGACAAATCGTTGAAACGATTAAAAGTAGTCACCGAAATCGATGACTTGTCTTTCTCCTGTTTCAACGATCTGTATTTGCGTAATGTTGTTGCGTTCAACTCCGATTTGAATTTCTTCAAATCGGATTCGTGGATTACAGCATCTTTTTTTAATTTTGCATTTTCCTGCCTTAAGGCAGCCATTTCTTTCTCAATAGTAAGTACTCTCTCGATCAGCATCGCTGCTTGTCCAGCGTGTTGATCCAGAGAGTGATTTTTGGCAGCCCTAAGGTAGGACTGAGCTTTCTCACAAGCCTTCTTGTTCTCACCGTTTACCCAGGCCAAGTAAGACTTGAACTCTGGACAAACGTGTGAGTACGCCTTGTGAGGTTGCCTACAGTTTGCACATGTCGGCCTATTTTTATTTCCACATGCTTGTGTTTCGTGTTCTTCTCCGCAGTGGACGCAACGCGGTGACACTTCTCGACACATGTTCGAAAAATGTCCCCAGCGCTGACATCTATAACACTGCGGATACCAAAAGGCAGCATCGTCTTCGTCGAATATCTTTACAGATATTCGATGTCCGCAGATGCTGCCTCCATCTTCTTTCAATTTTTTCAAACTACATATAGTTCCCTTCAAAAGAAAGGAACTATATGATTGATTGTATGATTTGCATGTTTTCAGAATCCTTACATCATATTGATGTAAGAATTCTTCAACATCTTCTTTCTCCGCAAATGACGGCACATCCCTAAGGATGGCCGTCACTTGTGGAGAAATGTCGATAATTTCTATACCCTCTTCTCCAACTAAAGCCGCTTTGAATTTATCTTTCAAAGCTAAGCTTTTGAAGGAGATTCGGTAGAAATTATCTCTTTTGAAAAACCGTTCGAAGATTTCTCCTCGAACAGTTTTTCTTATTTCCCTCTCTCTATCTCTCTTATTTTTTTGTTTAGATTATGGTTTTCTTTACATGTTACTTTAAGTGCAAAAGAGTCTTGCTTTATAGGCAAGAGCCTCTTTTGCACTGAAGATTCTTTTTCTATATTTTTTAAATTTTCCTCCAGCTGGGAAGAAGATTTTCTCTTCCCAACTGGCTTAAGGCAATTAGTTCCTTCCAACTGTACTTATGTACTTATGTTAGATGTATATATATGAATAAATAAAAACAAAAAACAAAAAGCAAATACAACAAACAAAAATCAAAAAAAAATAAATAAAAAATAAAAAATAAATAAACTAAACTAAACTATATCAACAGCAAAAACTCAACTCTCAGCTACCAATATAGCTCTTGATTCCGAAAACTTGAAGAAATCTGTTTAATGATCATGCGTTTTTATATTTACGGTAAATGACATCTGTGAAATGTGTTCAGTGCGCTATCACACATAAATTATGCTATCCAACGCTGTTCGTTGTTTTTTCTTTCAATTACGGTTTTGAATCCTCCATGCAAAATTGTGACATTCATAGCATGATCGTGGTTTTCTATTTAATGGTTCGCCGCGACATCACGACCAATATGCTTTGACATTATATCGACTCGTATTCCGTTCATACGAACGTTAAGCTGATTTGATGTTTCACCAACATACTGTTGGTCGCACTGCATACAGTACACAGCGTTTTTGGACTTGCATGTGTAGTTGCCACTCACTATGTACTTCATTCCTGTTATGGTGCTTGTGAAATGATTTGTGTTATTCATACTTGAACAACATTTGCACCGTTTATCATCACATTGAGCGTTAGTACCTGTTTCAGATTTCTTTGTATTTAATAATCTTCGTAGATTATATGTGGCGTGAAATCAGATTCTCGGAAGTGGAATATCCACATTTGATGCTTGGCTCAAAGACGCATATGCATGATCCACGTCCGACTGTATCCCCATCAATGCCGAATGATAATCAAATATCAAGTTGAAAACACTGTCACTATCTTTATTTTCTTTATTACGGCCCTTCATAAAAATAATAAAACACAATGTCAGGACGAAGTTAGGGCATAACACCATCTTATGTACATTGGATATAGAATCGTTATTCACATCTATCAAACATGAAAACGGTATTAAAGCAATACATTCACATCTAATTAACTACGGGTTACCAGAAAATGATGCCATCAACCTAAAATATCTACTTGAAGTAGTCTTAAATTCAAATATCTTTGAATTCAACAATCAAATATACAAACAAAATATAGGAGCTGCAATGGGTACTATAGTTGAACCGACGTACGCAGGGCTTTGTGTATCGACAATCGAGGAAAGATACATTGCCAAATGTGAGTATAAGCCTACCGTATTGCTTTGCTATGCGGACGACATATTTTGTGTCTGGGACTACAGTCGTGTGCGCGTTAATCAATTTGTGGATGGCATCAATTCGAAATCTGAGTTAACTTTCACATGTGACAAAAACAAGACAATAACAAAATTCAGTTTTTGGATGTGGCACTTAATAAAAATAATAAAACACACTGGGAAACTACTGTACATCGCAAATTCAAAGAGACAAGATCTCTAATACATACAAGCAGCGCCCATCATCCAAAAATTAAACGCAATTTAATTAGAAATGAGGCAATAAGAGCTAAGAAAATATGCTCAAATACGATCTTATTCGAGAAATGCTTGCAACAATTATCAACAGAATTTGTCGAACGTGGTTATAAAACGAAAGTCATAAACCGACAATTCCGAGAAGTCAGAATGATGAATAGGGACGAGCTTTTGAAGGGCCGTAATAAAGAAAATAAAGATAGTGACAGTGTTTTCAACTTGATATTTGATTATCATTCGGCATTGATGGGGATACAGTCGGACGTGGATCATGCATATGCGTCTTTGAGCCAAGCATCAAATGTGGATATTCCACTTCCGAGAATCTGATTTCACGCCACATATAATCTACGAAGATTATTAAATACAAAGAAATCTGAAACAGGTACTAACGCTCAATGTGATGATAAACGGTGCAAATGTTGTTCAAGTATGAATAACACAAATCATTTCACAAGCACCATAACAGGAATGAAGTACATAGTGAGTGGCAACTACACATGCAAGTCCAAAAACGCTGTGTACTGTATGCAGTGCGACCAACAGTATGTTGGTGAAACATCAAATCAGCTTAACGTTCGTATGAACGGAATACGAGTCGATATAATGTCAAAGCATATTGGTCGTGATGTCGCGGCGAACCATTAAATAGAAAACCACGATCATGCTATGAATGTCACAATTTTGCATGAAGGTTTCAAAACCGTAAATGAAAGAAAAAACAACGAACAGCGTTGGATAGCATAATTTATGTGTGATAGCGCACTGAACACATTTCACAGATGTCATTTACCGTAAATATAAAAACACATGAGCATCGAACAGTTTTTTTAAACAATTGCTGATGAAAGCATTTTGCCGAAAGCTTCGAATTAATTGAATAATAAATATTTCTTCTTTTTCCGGTGTTCAAATATAAAATTTCAATATATATGAAAGCGTCCCATAGCGGATCCTGGAGACAGTACTCTCTATTCACTGACTATATATAATATATATTCACAATGTCACACAGGCAACCGATACGGCCAGTGAGTACTTCATTCTATTAACTGATGAGTGTTGCCGGGTACTCATTGGTCGTATAGAAGTGACATGGTGACTGAAAGTCGTGAATCGAAGTCCAGTCTATCAAGCAACACCATTTAGTATTATATATATAGTTGAAAATGTTGCCAAAAACCGTAGTTCGATTACATGCAGAGCATACTTCCAATCAGAGAACAATTTTGATGGTTTTTATCTCAGATGATGATAACTGACTCACCTAAAATACTTTTCATGTTTATTTAAATTTGTGCAGTTGTTTATCGTTTGTTGTGCGATCCTTGATTTTTTATATATTTATAATTACGTTTACGTAATAAATTTTTTACTTTTTCATATAAGACAGAAGCTCCAATGAACACTCCAGAAAACCGTGAGACTATGGCAGAAATAATGTTTGAGTCATTTAATGTCCGTGGTCTATATATCGCTGTGCAGGTATTTACTATATACAATTACTATAATATGTTTTCAATGATTATTTTATAAAATATAATTTCAATAAATCTTTCTATTTTTATTTCGGTCACGTTTGAAATTACATATCTAGCCACTAGTGCCGCGAATGCCTAAAACAGTTACCAATGTATTTTGCTGTATTTATAAAACTTGTTTGTAGTCATTAGCAGTCTGTTTAAAAGAACCAATTTTATATTTATAATGAATACGTTTTGTTATTTCTAAAATAACTAAAAATGTATTTTTTCATGCTGAGACTAGGCATATTTTTAACCTCGAAAATAATATCTTTTGATTTATACTAATAATTTTCTGACTTTGTAACTGAACGCTGTTGTCGATTATATATTTATCGCTCTTCGATTAAAAGTCATATTATAAAAATGTAAATTTAATGAGAAGTTATTTATAGTAAACGTTTTAATACATTTCACGCTTTAGCCTTCGTAGATGGCAGTGTGGATCTGAGGTATTCACAGTGTCTTTTATTTTTTATTCATTTCTATTATTCGACGTTGAGTCTGTTGAGGGAGTTGACACAAATCAATAGGTTTCACATTCGACTAATATACTAGCATACTTTCAACGACAATTATATTTGTTGAGTTAAAACTTCACAATGTTAATGAGTTAAAATTCAGGTGATCACTGCTAGAGATAAAGTTTTGGGCATTCCTTTGATTTGCTTTAGGTTTGTATGAAGTGCGCCGGGCATTTTGTCCTCGTATATAAAATTTACGCTTTAATTTAATTACAACGCCTAGCACGTAATTACAATATAATTATTATGTTATAATTATTATATATCTTAGTGCATAGCTGAATTTTAAAGGGATGCTTCTTAATTTACGATTTGAATCGAACGACTTTTAATGTAAAGCTGTAGTTGTGCTCACTGCAACACTTTTGAAGATAATTTCTACTCATAGAGGCATCTAGAATACATGCGAACATAGATCATAAATAGTCAACTATCTTAATTGAAATTTCACTAAAAATGCCATTTTTAGGCCGTGCTAGCTCTAGCTGCTTCTTGGCTTTCTTCATCAGGAACAAGAACATTGACCGGGACGGTTGTTGACAGCGGAGACGGTATAACCAACGTAATCCCGGTCGTTGAAGGATATGTAATTGGTATGTAAAATATAAAGTATGATAATTTATTGTTTTGGTTGTTCGGTATACAACCAAAGTATATTACTGAAAATATTTGGTTGCAATTTAACTGCAAATATTACATTGTAAATATTTGGTTGTATATAAAACTCTAAGTAAAGTATCAGACGTGATTGCGTTATTTCATTTTTTATTAAAAAATGGTAATGTTCTATTAAAGAGTTCATATCAAAAATTTAATGTTTAAAGACAAATGTAAGTTAGTAATAATTCAAAATATGTGAATAAGATAAATTAGGTCGTTAATAAAGTGTTTTATTAAGGCCGACCAAATTTTCCAAAAACAGTTTACAATTTTTCTGTTATCCTGATCATGATAAGTACGCGAATTTTAATAATTTTAAAAAATTTGCTATCTTTCAAATTTTAATTGACAACTTACTGTTTATAATCAGTACTAATGTTACAATCAAAAGTAGTTGTAAGAAAGCGGGTAACATCAAGCGATTAATATATGATTCCTTAGTAATAAGCACGTATTAGCTATTTGTAGCCAACAAATGCTCTATAGATGGATTACATTTTTAGCATTGAATAAATTATTACTTTATAATAATAAAGTAATATATATTTATATCAGAAATAATTTTCGCAGTGGTTTCAGAACATTAAAACTACCATTTTTAATACAAAGAATTTTGAATAATTCTAAAATGTCAAATAATTATAGACTTATGTAATGCTTTAATCCAAATTAATGTTTGCATATTATTCAAAAGTTTATAAAGTCAAAAATATTGCTTTATATTATTATAAACTTACAAACTTTTCAAATTGTAATGAACCATTAGTAGAATAAACGAATAATCAGAACCTGTTTGATCTATCACTTTCCTAAGTGTAAAAATATACAAAGGATAAACCCTAATTCAGATTGATTTTAGGATTAATCGATTTAAGATAGGATACAATACCATTATTACATTTAAAATGTTTCGAAAAATGATGCCACAGTTTGCATACAATTATTTGTATTTGATATGTCAATAAGTAATGGGCAAAAATTGTAAAAATATGCTTTAAATTACGAACAATAATTTACTTCCTCTATATAATATTACAGTGATAGAGAATATAATTTTATTCTATAAATCATGTCCCTTGCATTAATGAATTCGAATTAACTATGTAGTTATGTTCATGTAAGTGGCTAGGTCTTATAAAATTTCACTAAAACAGTTATGAAATATTTAAAATATTTAAATTGATTGTTACTGAATGAATTTAAAAACGGAACCAATGTAATAATTTAGTTAATAATTTAACTAGGTAATAATTTAGTTGCATACTTGCATGTTTTTGAAAGTTCATTAATTGAACGTTTATTAGATACAGTGTTACTTAATGAAATAAAATCGGAACCGACGTTTTTATTAATAACCCGAGTCAAATAATTTTTAGCAATCCGCTAGCATTTAATATTAGCTTATTATAGATTCGAAATTGACAATATTTGACCCTGTATTAACCAGATATATTTATCTCTTTTATAGCAATTTCAATAGTTTGACCAAATTGACATTTTATTGAATCTATTTTCAATTATTGTAATAAATTGGGCAAACATTATGTTTTCGTAAGTGAGCTAGTAGCTGATTACACATTCAGTCGGTACTGTTTTAAAAATATAACGAATTACTTTAAAATAATGAAATTATTTTAGCTTGAAGTGTTATCTGGCAGTTTTATTTATGCTTACCTAAACATGCTCTTTTTATAAGGCAGTCATATTAAACAGATTCCCGTTTCCGGGCGTGATGTTACTCATTTTATACAAACGTTAATAAGAGAGCGTGAAGTTGGAGTTCCTCCAGAACAGTCTCTAGAAACGGCTCGACAAATTAAAGTAAGTGCAAATTCAATTTCTCTTAACATAAAATTTATCTTTATTGTTGATTCTACACAACGGGCAACTGGTAATATTTTTAGATTATGTTACCCGCAAGCGGCGTATAGTGGAACAAATTTATCAACGATTCAAATTAGTTTAAGAATTATTGTAAACATCAGCATTAAAAATATTGTCGCTTAATTGTTGATTTTGTCATTAAATAAGAAATTATCGTTTACTTAAACTCATCTACTATTGTCTTCTTTCAATTCAGACAAATAGCACCTAACGTGTCTATCATTTCTGATTTAAAATCATTAATACTTACGAGCATGAATACTGGCTAAGAAGATTCTGCATTTTTTACTTATTTGTTCTTTACAAATACATAATCACATCAATACAGTATTCAGTTATATAATATGCATATTGTAATTTAATTTCAAAGTAATTAAATTATTTGAATAATTTTAAATAATTTAAAAATATTTTAGTTCTAATAATTAGATCTGAAATGTTTAGTATTAATTCAAAATCTTAAAAGTTGTTACCTAAATTTAAAAATTAACTAAAATTATATTAAAAATCAGGCGTTTGACAATCAACCATAATTGACATGACCTCTATCTTCAATGAAATTAATCTTTAAAAATTATTTCATTTCCATGTCAAATTTTTTATACTCGCTAATAAAATGTGCATTGCACTTGCATAAAATAGTTTCCTCATTGTTCCATTCCATTTCCGTTCAATAGCAAATAGTAATTTAGATGTTAAAAATGAAGTTACTACTTGGTGGTAGCAATATTCTTCGGGTGGGCAGTTTTCTAAAAACTTTCACGTGATGTTATTGCTCGATCTAAAATCATATAACGTCGTAATTTTATTGTTTTTGTAAATTTCACGAACCTTTTCTCTTTATAACGTATTTTTAACTTTCAAATTTCTTTAATTAAATGATAAGATCGAAATATATCTATATATTGTGTATTCTGCAAACATATCTGTCTTTGCAAAAACTATTCAAAGGATCAACACCCTGGAAATGCACATTGAAGTTCACTATACCAGAAAGCTTACAAATTATTCCATTCGGTAAACTTTAAACTCTTTAAAAGGAACTCATATTGCAGTTAACACCCCTATACATTTAAGCTAAATATTTATTGTACAAGTCTTTCAGCGTTTTTGTTTTTGCGTTTTATTTTGCTTTTGAATTGAGTTTTTTATTCAACCCTTGAAATAATTGTGCATTATATTTAGACTTTATGTTTGTTTAAACTTTAATTTTGATATCTTACAATGTGATATCAAATCGATCATATTTGATATCATACATTGTGATATAAATTTCTATCTTCCATCACACTGGTTTCGCTTTCTATACAGGAACAATTGTGTTACGTTTGCCCTGACATAGTTCAAGAATTTACAAAATACGACACTGATCCTTCTAAATGGAGAAAAACATTCAACGGCCTCAATAATATAAATCAAAATCAATTTTCCATCGACATTGGATACGAACGGTTCTTGGCACCAGAGATATTCTTCCATCCTGAGGTTTGACAGTTTAATTACGATTACTGATTATGTAATTAGTTGCGAATACAATTATGATTACTTTAAAATCACTTTGATAAAATTTTTAATGTTACATTAAAATATAAATTTAATCAAATTTAAAATAGAATCCCACTGCTATTTTTGGTCGAATAATAGGGGGGGGCTCGAAACATGATAACATAGCAGTTCCTCCTGATGACCTCTAATCTTTATTCAGATACATCGTTTGATATTTATTAATTAATTTATAAAAATTTACTTTATTTTGATAAAGGAACTGACTTTCGTCTGTTATAGATTAATCAATTCATAAAAATTGAATTTTATTTTAAATTTTAATTTTAAATCTTAACTTAATATTAGTTATATAACTTCTTTTTAAAATTATTTAATTATTTATAATTATTAAATTATTTAGTATTAAATTTTAATTTATAATTATTTTGAATTTATAAATAATTTAATATGCATAGAATCAGTTATCTGATCTGATTTGTACACTTTGAAAGGGTCCAATTTCATTTGAAAAATTTTGATAAAGTATTCATATTTAAAGATTACTCACGCAAACTTGTAATATGATCAATTCCATTCCGATGAGTTAATTAGACGTCATAAAAGATTTGCTTCAGTATGCTTCATTGTTTAGAATAAATGATAAAAAAGCTGAAATTTGCTTTGATCGGAAATGTATGTTTCAACACATATTGCGAATTACAAATTGTTTTTTAAATATAAAAATTAAAGTTAAAAAATAGGGTCTTTTTTGTAAAATATTGTAATTCAAAATAATTATTTTTGAGGATAAATTTTAAGTAAAATAATAAAATACTATCGTTTGTAAACTGCAAGCTTACAAATGATACGTGTAAACTTGTTTCAAACATCCATCGTACTGCTTAAAAGTTTCAATTTTATAAACTCAAAGTTTACAAAATATTTTAAAAAGACATCTTTATAAGATTTGATTTAAATTTATTTTTAATTTAAATTTAAATGTGTACTACTTACACATTTTATAGTTTCCATCAAAGTTATGATTAATAATAAACAATGCAATCCAAAATTTAAAAAGTATTTTTGAACGAGAAAAACCCAATTGTATTTTTAATTGTAGAATATTCTTTGCACTTTGCAACTATAAATAACAATAACTGTTCAATTATAACCTATTTATTCTGATGAAGGAGGCAGTTTTGTTCGAAATTTATTAATTTAACAAATTATATTTGTACCACTTTTAGTTATGCTCCAATTATAAAAACTAAACAATTAGAGTTTGTCACATCTCAGCCTATAAAATGCATTCGATGTCTATTTGATTACTAATTAATCACTGATCATGTCAACTAAAGCTTGTAATTATTTTAAATCATCTCCTTTAGCGTTAAGTATCAAATATAAATTGATGAAATCCATTCATTAATAAGAATACTTTTTGGTTTAAATGTTTGTTTCTTAGTTTGCTAATCCCGACTACCTGGAATCGATTTCTACTGTAGTAGATAATGTTATTCAGTTATGTCCAATTGATGTACGTCGGGGCTTGTACAAGGTATTAATTTTGATTTTTATTGTTACATATCAGAAAACCTTACCGAATTTGAATTTAATTAATTTTTTTAATATCCATTTTAAATTTAACTAAATTAAACTTTAAATCAATTGTTTAGCCGAATATTATATAGACGTTGATTTTTGTTTAAGCGAGCCTTGCATTTAGAACATTGTTCTCTCTGGTGGAAGTACACTATTTAAAGACTTTGATAAACGTCTTAGACGGGATATTCAACGAATTGTCAATTTCCGTCTAAAATCAATACCTAGTGAAGATGCTCAAATTAAGGTAGTGAATATACACGAATTTTTTAGTAAAACATACAAACCGTATTATTAGTTTGCTTTTTAAATTAATTTTCCAGATGGTCATGAACTTTAGATTGTAAAAAGCAGCATTTGTTTTCATTGCAAAATTTACCACAATTCAGCATACTTTTCACATCTGTTCCTCCTGATGATTTCGATATTATACACTCCCAAATCCAACTTTGAAGGCGATACTATTATAAATTGTTGATGATATTTATCGCTCAACTAAGCTGATTTAAAAAATGTATGCCTGCAGTCATACTCGTTGATATCTTTCAGCGGCGACGAAATTGAATTCGTTTGATCATTTAGACTTCACTCTATATTTCAGTTTCTAAACCAGTAAATGTTTTCAGTTTTCTATATAATTAATTTCTATTTAACTTCATTTAATAAGACTCGATATAGAATGTAGGTTAAATGCTCCGTTTCAAATACGATGATAGCTGAAATAGTTCATTACTACACATATAATAAGCTCATTTGAATTCAAACTCAGCAACGGACAATTTGCTTCAATTATCTTTAGCATATAATAAGCTGATTTGAATTTTAATTATAAATAAATTTAATTATTTCAATTTTAATTATCTCTAATGCATTTAATACAAATATATTTAAACAGATATGCGGGTTAATTCAAACAATTGCTACATTCTGACGATAAAGTATTATCCATAATCAAGCAGATTATTGTTTCATTCTGTCTAGAAAATGTATTTGAAACTACACTTTATTAAACAATTCACAAAAAGTTCATTAAAATACACTTTTATTTGATTTTATATTGGATTATAAAGAGTAGAAATAATTGCTACTCAATTATTGTATACCAACACGCCTGTAGCTCTTTAAATGGATATATTATTTAGTCAAGGATTGTTCAATAATTTTTTTTGTGTTGTATCTATATTGTCAGTGTATAACGTAGTTCACTTGCTAACGATTATGCATTCAATAAAATTTATGAAATATTTACCGATTTTTATCGATTTAATATAAATTTAACCAACTTAATTAATCGATTTTGTTTATCGATTATGCATTTAATAAAATTGTATCGACTTTGTGAGTTAAAAATCTAAATCGTCGGCATATAGAACTTGTGAACTATATGAAAGTGCAAACAATTGTCTTCTTTCGATAACACTCCACTGTCAAATACTGATAATGTAAACCAAATTAGCAATGACCTTTATAATTTCGCATATACGGGAATGGCTAAACTTTAAAGTGACTATTTATCGATAGCACAATGACATACCATAAAAGGTAATTGTCTCAAATTAAATATAAACATTATCAAACGTTTTATGGTCATTATCAAATGTTTTAAGGTCACTTTCAAATTACAATATAAAACGTTGCCATTTTGAATATAAAAATAAAGAGAAACCATTAAATAACAAAAATTGCGTATTACCATAATTCGAAAGTTTCTTTTTATTTCAATCGATATAATTGGTGGTTACATTACATCTACCCGTTATTTAATCTTTACATGTTATTTGTTACATGTTATTTCTAGCTGCGATTTGCACAGTTTCAAATTGAATATTTATTTTTCATATATTTAGCCACAACCGATTAATGTTCAAGTGATGTCGCACTCTATGCAAAAGTACGCGGTTTGGTTTGGTGGTAGTCTAATCGCAAATACAGTAAGTATTGAAAAATGACTTTGATAAAATCATATTTAATTAATAATAAATTCGATTAATTTTTAATTTTTCGTATTTAATTAATGTGATATTAAGGGTATAATTCTTGATATATACCTTAACGTAACTTATATTGTAAAGATGACATATTTAAGTTTTACAAGAAACATATTTTCGCATGATCATTCATGTATACCAATAAAATATAAAATATAATACATTAAATAATGAAATTTTAAGAATTGCCATCAATGATATTGGCTTTCTTCAAAATCATTTAAATAGTTTTATAGATACATATTTTAAAGTTATTTGATATTGAAATAAAATCAAACAGAAAATCGTAAATTATATAAATCGACAAAATATTATTAAAAATAAATTTAAACTAATTAGCGAAAACATTTTATGGATGGATAAAGCATTCTTAATTGTATAATTACAATGCTAGCTGATTGCTAGTGAACATGTGATTCATGTTTGATAACATAATGTGTATACAGCAAAGAGGTACGGCTATGAGGACACCTGTTGCTCCAGTATATGCAATACTTTAAATGGCATGGTATGAAACACAACTTATAGAACAGAGTAATACCAGACCTTTTGCTTAGTACAGATACATATATGATGGGTTTGTAGTCTGGAAATGATCAGATAGTCAATTAACAGAGTTTACAAATCATATAAATGAATTTGGACAATTAAAGTTTACAATTGATTTAAACAATCCTGATAAATTCTTAGACATGATAATCTATAGAGACAGTATCGCAAAAATCCAAACAAATATTTGCCAAAAGAGCTCACAGCTAAAATTACATTTGCATTCAAAAAGCAATCATCTAATGTATATAAAAAGAAATATTATATTGAGTGCAGATAAAACACAGCAAAGGTGTTGTATATCTTGCTACGTGTACACATTGCAAAGTCAATATGTAGGGGATATTGGATTAAGCTTAAATAGACGTTTAAATAATAGACAAAGCGACATTAAACATAAATTAACAGCGCAGAATGCGGTTATCAATCATTGTGTTAATTTTCATGAAAGAGAAAGTGATAATTTTGAATACGTTGTAGTAGAAGAAAATTTAGATGATAAAATACAAAGAAAACTAAGAGAACAACGTTGGATAGGTCAACTAATGATTGATACAGGTAACGGTATAAATGTGGAGCATTACTTTGTATGGCGCGACAAGAGACCACCCTAGTGATTCTAAGAAGATATTCACGTACATATTATTATTTTTTTTTTATTTTGACTGTGTTTTCTGTTTTTAACATTTATAGCTTGTATTTATCATTAAAAAAGTTTAAATATTGAAGCTTTTTAAATATCTTTGATTTCATGCCGGTTATATATATTTCAAACTAGGTAGGTATATAAAATAACCCTATTGATACTTTCAACATATATATAACTAAAAATCTAGTTATTTATCAGTAAATATGGATTAAAAATCAATCGTAGTCAGTTTTTGTCTCCTGGATCACAGTTTCAAACGATTTTTCGCACTAACAATTTATAGTATAACGCATTCCTTTTGGAATCCTGTGAGAAATTCAGTGCCCTCGTAATCAACGGATACGCATTTGTGCCTTATATAAAGAATAACTTGAAGGTCCACAATGCAACAAGCCAGTAGAAACGCTTTACCCACCTGAGTTTCGTCTAGTATTGTGAGAAATTGATAGTGTCTTTACAATTATCACAAAAGCAGTCGAAACGCATCCTAACCACTTCATCCGACTGACGATGACTGCTGGGTGGTTAGGAGCGTCTCGGAGTGATACATTAGACTGATGGAGCTGATAATCGAAGTCCAGTTATTTAGCAGAAAATATGGATTAAAAATCAATCGTAGCCAGCTTTGGCTCCTGGACCACAGTTTCAAGCGATTTTTCGC